>JAGFZM010002918.1:113277-175551 GCA_017657215.1 Limnothrissa miodon
CCCCCCCCCCCCCCCCCCCCAGTATTTTAACCTTTTAGAGGCTGGGTTTTTTGGAGGTTAATTCACCTTTATGTGTAAGCTGTCAACCATTAAAATAGATTTGAATAGTAATTTCAATTTGAATTTCTCACTGCCAAGTTTCATTTTTTAGTTTTCTTTTTCTATTCTATTTTAGGGGGAAGGCCGAGAAGAATGCCAACTTTGAGGTCTTGCCAGATGACTGGAGGGAACGCCTACTAAAGAAAAGGAAAATGATGCAGAGTTAGTAGTCCTGAAATCAAATCACCTTCTAATAGGTCACCTTCTAATAATCAGTGGACTCTCTTAGTTGGCCTGCTCAAAGAACTTGATGCATCATTACGTATGATGATGTATCATTCATGAGGAAATTGTTTGTATTGTATAGTTGACCGTTAGGCTACTCTTGGGCATTCAACCCGAAAGTTACTCATGGATTCTGATCTTATAATAGTTGGTATTCCACAATTCATTTTTTTTCTACAGGTTTACTCTTTACAAACAATTAAACTCAAATTAATCTGAATTACACTCTTACATGGGTCTTGGGTTGCTTGGGCAATATTACTTATTGATGCAAATGTTGTAGCCTCTCACTTTTGTCATCTACATGCAGTGTATTTCATGTCAGTTTCTATAGTACATCAGCGAGTTTTATATAGTAATCTGAAACCTTTTCAGATGCATCAAGTCGTTTTATTTCCATTGTCCACTTTAAAATTAATAGAATGTATCAGCCACTTCTGTATGTGCCAATGACTGCCGGAACCCCTTGTCTGTCTTAATTTAACATACCACACCAAAAGTACAAAAGATTTTGGTGGATATTGGCATAATGTCTTGCGTAATCCCTTATAATAATTTGGGTCAATTTGATCAAAAGGGGTGATGGGCCAAGAAACATTTTTAACGTGTAAATAATTATATCTTTTTTTGCAACATTTGTTAACCTTATGTGCATTGTATTTATTTTTAAGACTACAGGGCATGTAGAATGATGTATCTGAAATTTTGCTAAATAATTTTTGCAATAAACTTGTCTGAGGAGGGGTTCAGAAATCATATAGATTTTGTAAAGGAGATTGTAAGTGTCAGAAATTCTGTTTCCAACTCTAGAGCGTTGAAACCTATGGAATTAAGATTTCTGGAAATTAGTCAATATTGCCTTGCCAGACACTGGATTAATTGAATAGAAAAGTATAACTAACGTTGGTAATATTGTGGTTTTCTTCTGAAGCTAGGTGTCTCCAAATCAGTCAACATTCATGCTGGGAGTTAATGCTGAAGTTGATCTTTATTGACAGTAACCAGTAGTGGCTGGCACGTAGTGGGTGCCTGGGCGTTGTCCTCCTCAGAGGCATATATTGAGAGAGTTTGGACAACTGAAATAATTTGTGCCATTTTTAATTACCTGCATTAAACCACCGTAAAGCATTCTACACTGCCGGGCACTGGATCAAGCTTGGCATGTTGGAAAAACGCAGCCTATTATGATTCTTATTAAGAGTCAGAATCAGGTTATATTGGCCTAGTATACTTGCAAGGAATTTGACTTTGGTAATAGTTTTGCTCTCTAAACCATCAACAAGGACATACATCAGTATACATACAGTGCAAGGAGTACCTCAAGACTTCAAGAAAGCACAAAAAAACCTAATATAATGATTTAATTCATATTTAAATGATTTAATGAATATAATGATTTCTTGGTGTATGTGTAAAAAATTGACATGGGAAGTTCATTTGGACAAAATGGGAAAACAAATGTAAAAAGATACTTCAAGGATTAGTTTATTTTCATGGCTTGTCTAAAATGCAGTAGAGTAGTTGACACCAAAAATTTGGCGGCTGGTCGACTATTTGAAATTTAGAATCACCCCTGCCTGCTTTAGAGTGGCTACCAATGGGCACAGTCTATCAGTCCATAAAACAACTCTAAACATTAGTTTTAAAATATGTGCAACTCACTAAGTGGGTATTGGTGTTCACTAATGTTATAACACAAGTATTGTTGTGAAATACAGCTTCTATTCAAGCCAAAGCAAGTGAATATTGGAGTGGAGTTAAAGGTGAAGTAAAATGTGTCAAAACTGAAATGTAAAAATACTGCAGTAGTGAGCCCTTGAGCAAGGCACTTAATCCTACATTGCTTAGGTGGGAGACTGATTTGCAAATAATGTTAAGTCACAAGACACGCACCTTGGACCAATTGCTTGTCAATAACGAATGTCAGAAAGAGAAGTCCTTGAATACTTATTTCCTAACTGGACAAAAAGGATGGTAGGCTAATGTTATTGTCTTTATGCCTTAATCCTTGGAGAAGATGGAGGAGGAAAAAAATTAAGTGAGGATGCAAACAAAGGATCACAGGGTATAGCTTGATGTGGAAACCTTGACCTGAAATGCTGTGAGAATAAGAAGCGAGGACTATGGCTTATTTAAACCAGGAATCAGCCTAGAGATGTGTGAACTGATATGATGATTTGAAAATAAATTTGACAATGAATGTTCTACTGGTTGATGTTTTCAGTGACTATGTATGTGAACAAGCATTTCCAGTCTGTGCAGGCCGTTATTTACCATTTCACACATATTTAAGATGAAGTGACTTTAAATTTTCACTTTCCAAATATTGTGTTCTTACCATGACTAGGGTAACAAAATTAGCCAAGCGCGTAGCCCAGAGAAAAATGAATAGGTTCATCACAGCTAAATTTGAGCAGCCTAGTCCAGCATCAGCCCCACTGCTTGGTCCAGCAATAGCATAAATGGTGCCACAAAGTAGTGGCAGAACGATGAAATGTCTGAAGTAGTGTGTGTGACGCTAGGGTCATTTTTCATTGTTGTTCCTACACAGATTTTAAGAGTTCCGTATGTCAAATCTTACTTTAACCACTGCTTACACTCACTGATGGCTCAAAAGAACCAGAGGTTGCGCTGGTTCAGCATAGATCTGAGCACTACGAAAAGAATAAGTATCAACTTGTCTGTGTACACCTTAGAACTGGCCCTTTTAGCACTACAAAGCGAATGGTCAGTTTAACAGGAGTGTTGTAATGATAATGAATGGGGTAGATCCCTTTACCAAGAATTGACTGCACAGTATGGATAGGAAATTGGCTAAAGTAGGCTAGTCACACGTTACCAGGGTTATCAATGAAAACAACCAACCAAATATATAACTTAATTCTTAGGTTCCTAAAAGAAACCGGACTAAGTTATTAGTTATTTTTGTTTGGTTTTATTATTTACTTTCGTTTACCTGCTTCACACTCCAGCCCAGTCGGTGGCAATAGTGCACCTTCCAGTTAGTTGCCAACCGGCATAAAAATGAACGTGTGCTTCCTGTTTTGACAGTGAAATAAGTTTGCGGGGTTGGGTTTTAGCGCTGTTTGGAAATGCTCCGAGGGTTTTAACGATTTTTGTCATTTAAAGAACCATAGGTAACGGTTACTTACATGTAACACATAGTTTACATACATATAGGTGTTACTTTACACTGAATGTTAATTTGCTGTAATGGTGGATAGCTTTGAACAAGGTAGATCAATGCTACAGGCTTATGTGAACCACTAAGACACATTTATCAAGGAATCATAATCAACGCTGTTTCTTTTACGTTTAATAACACATTGAATAGATTGAACAGATTAAATAACAGATCAAAATATACCTGTAATTTTAGCACTGGATTCTGGTTTCCTGATTTTGACCAACGTTACAGCTGTTTCAATGGATCCATCTGCGTCGGGAGTTTTTTGCAGCAGAATGCTTAGCATGGTCAACTCTGAGGATGTAAATGCTATTATTCAAGCACAAAGACACATGTAAGTTTACATGCTAAAGATACATTCGACGTTTGTCACTGTCTTTTGCTTGTCCTACTGTGTTTTAAATTATGTTGGATGCACAACGTTATGGCACTAACGCTACATCAGAAGGTGATTAAGTTGTTTTTATATTGGACATTCATTTAACATTCGAAATATTTCCATTACGCTCCTAAACTTTGTGACCTGATGACATCAAACCAAGTCTACAGCATAGAGATTATTGTCCTACATATGTCACAAGGCTTGATTTTGCAAAAGTATCATTTATATATATTTTTTATATTAAGAATAGCCTACTATAAAAATCCAGAACCAACTCTAAAGAATAGAGGTTATTGTCCTATGTCACAACGCTTGATTTAGTGAAATTGTAATTTATACATTATTTATTTATTATCAGGTCACATAGTTTAGGTGGAAAAAAAGATTTATATGGATTTTTATAGTATTTGTAAAAAAAATGTATAAATGATAATTTTGCTAAATCAAGCCCTGTGACATATGTAGGACAATAATCTGTGCTGTAGAGGTGGTTTGATGTCATCAGGTCATATAGATTTTTTTGTACTGTTCTGCCGCAACGCCTTGCCAGGGTCAACAGCGAGATAACTCCTCTTCAATAACCACACAGACGAAATCTCTTGTTCAAAGTTTTATGGCTCATTGAAGTAGGGTAAAACTGAAAAATACGTACAACCCATTCAGACTGTAAATTAACAAGTTCTAGCAAAGCTAATTTCAAGTTACAACTAAAACATGAATACACGTTTCTTTTATAAATGAAAACCTACCGACGATGCCTTCAAAGGTAATCTTAAGGGTTGAAATAATGCAATACATATAATTTCAAGAGACGAGAGCACCACGCTCTGATTTCTCCCTTACAAATGTCGAATGCTTATGACTTCATCATAGGATTCCATAAACACGAAACACTACCAACATTCACCAGTAGATGGGAGCAGAGAACTAAAAATGATGGCATATAAACAGTATTTTCACACTGGTAACATGAGCATTGAGTACAAACAGAACACTCCCCGCCTGAGACCCAGAGGGTTTCAAATTCCTTTTTCTTTCCTTTTTTAATGTTACAAACTTACAAAAAAAAAACATTTTTAAAACATCACACACTTCTAGTGCCTTAATAAACATTATTTGGCTGGAACACCATTCTCATTTATCTGGGGAAATGAGCAAGATTAGTTCATTAACAGGTCTGAGAAGCAGCTTAGTTCCATCCTTTCTAACAATTCTTAGCTGAACATTGCGCACCCGTCCATCTTTGCTGGGGTACACTTCTGTGATGACGCCAAGAGGCCAGTCATTTCTCTTGCATTGTATATCCTTGAGAAGCACCACACTTCCTTGCTGAAGGTTGGGTTGGCTAGATGACCACTTCCTACGGGGTTGCAATGTGGCCAGGTACTGTTTACGCCATCTGTTCCAGAAAGTATAAGACAGGCTCTGAACTCTACGCCACTGTTGCTTGTATAAATCTTTGTGGTCAAATTCTCCAGTTGGAGGCGGGCACGGGCCCATCTTTTGGGTCAGCAGGGATGCCGGTGAGAGAATGAAAGGGTCTGTCGGGTCAGTGGACACAGGTATTAGTGGGCGATTGTTCACAATAGCAGTGACCTCAGCTAAGAAGGTTGTGAGCACTTCATGGGTAAGCTTGGATGAACCCATCTGCATGAGCATTGAATCTAAGATACGGCAGGTGACGCTGATCATTCTTTCCCAAACCCCTCCCATATGAGAGGAATGTGGGGCATTGAAAGTCCATGTGCAACCCTGCTCAGAGAGGAATCTCTCCACTGCCTTCTTGTCAGCATTGGAGGGAATTTCTAGGTCTTTAGAGGCTCCAATGAAATTTGTGCCCCTGTCAGAGCGCAGGTGTTTCACTGGCCCTCGGATTGCCAGAAACCTTCTAAGTGCTCTTAGGAATGTTTGTGTTAGTCATGAGGCATTTTCTCTCATTTTTAAAGGTTTCATACTGGACCGTTCTAATGATGACCGCTGCACTCTGTGGACAAAGAGGTGGATTTTGAGCCTGTCCACCGTTCTCCTTTTTGAAGGAACGAATGATGTGAATGAGCACACCAACAGCCCTTGTGAGAGAGCTCCACCGTGAGAAGCGACTGAAGCGCTGTGAGCCCAGAGGTTTAAGCGTTGTTGTGTACAGCGTGGTGACTTGTGGCCGAATTTCAGGGTCTTGTTCTGGTTGTAAAAGTTCAAAGGTCGGGTTGGTCATCGGCGTGCTTACAGACTGGGACAGAAAAGTTGGTCCAGTAAACCACATTGTGTTATTCAGACGGCTTGCTAGTATTGGTTGTGTTGCGATGTCTGCGGGATTGTGTTGCGTGTCTATATACCTACATTGTTGTGGCTGTGTGCTCCGCCTTATTAATTATAGTTATGATTATGTGTGCTCCGCCTTATTAATTATAGTTTCAGATATGATGGCTTCAGCCAGATCGACTGCCATGACTGCTCCGCATAACTCCAAACGGGGTATTGTGTGTTCTGGGCGTGGCGCAAGTCTGGATTTGCTTGAAATCAGCCCAGAGTAGCATTTTCCATCTGCCTGTAAAGTTTTCAAATAGGCAACTGCAGCGACCGCCTTTTCTGAAGCGTCTGAAAAGACACAAAGCTCTACTCGTTCTGCGGTGGACAAAGAAGTGTGTGTGTGTAGGCCCTGGGAATCCTTAATTTTTCCAGTTCTTGGAGAGAATCTCTCCAGTCGTCCCATAATTTCTCCTTTTCTGTAGGCAGTGGAGCATCCCAGTCAGGAGAGTCGGTGGTGAGTTCACGGAGGAGTGCCTTTCCTTGAACAGTCACTGGAGAGACGAATCCGAGAGGATCATATAGGCTGTTCACTGTGGACAGGACACCTCGTCGAGTGAATGGCCTTCTCTCGTCCTCCACACGGTACGTGAAGCAGTCCAATTCCAGGTCCCAGTGTAGGCCCAGACTCCTTTGCACTGGTAGATCATCAGCAGCCAAATCAATAGCCTTTAAGTCGGTGGTACGATCTTTTGCTGTTCAAAGCCAACTTGTGCAGTCTGAGGTTGGAGTGAGCGTGCATGTTTTGAGTTCTCTTAAGTAGACTGATCACCTGCTCAGCTGTAGGAAGGGACTTGAGCCCATCGTCTACATAAAAATCTCTGCTCACAAACTGTTGCGCATCTTCCCCATACTCACTCCGTCCTTCCTGGGCTGCACGTCTAAGACAGTAGATGGCCACGGCTGGGGAGGGACTATTTCCGAACACATGGACTTTCATGTGGTATTCCACAACCTCTTTTTGTGGATCATTGTCTTTAAACCAAAGGAACCTGAGAAAGTTGCGATGCTCAGGTTTGACTTTGAAGCAGTGGAACATTTGTTGTATGTCCACAGAGAGGGCTATTTGCTCTTGTCTGAAACGAAGGAGGACGCCAATGAGGCTGTTGTTGAGGTCTGGTCCAGTCAATAGCACTTGATTCAGTGAAAGTCCTTTGTGCTGTGCGCTGGAATCAAACACAACTCTTATCTGTGAAGGCTTTTTAGGATGATAAACACCAAAGCACGATAGATATCAGTGCTCTTCTCCAGGGGCCTCATTTATAAAGCCCTTTACGCTAGAAAAAGTTGCGTGAAGCAGGGTAAAATTTGCGGTCGCAACATTTCTCGCAAAAGTCGGGATTTACAAACGTTTTCCATGTGCAAAAAAGTTCCCAGGTTTACGCAATCTTTTGACCACACGTGTAATCTTGCGTAACGCTCTCGCAGTTTTCTAGACTGCGTTTTAGTGACCTCAGATGGTGACACAGATCATTACACTGATAAAGTAGCCTGCACGGCGCACATCCTGTATACGAGGACTCTAAATTGTAATTATTTTTCTTATCAAACAATACAGGCCAAAACATCAATAAAATAAATATGCATCAGATAAACATCTAGTCTACCGGCCATAACAAAAACACCTGTACCAATTAATTTCCTGTTGCAGAATTAATTGGCTAATTAGGATAAGAAATAAATAGGCCTACAGTTCCCAAAGGCCGGTACATTCGATAGCATGGCAGATTTGGCATTGCTTGAAGATTTGGCAAGACATCTACGTCGTGAGCACGTTTTTCGTGACCACAGCGATTTTCTGGCCCATGATGATGAATGGCTTATAAACCGATTCAGATTACCCAGAGCCATGCTCTTGGAAATCTGTGCTGAATTGGGACCAGTCCTTGAGAGACCCACCCGCAGAAACAGACCTATACCTGTTCATTTGCAGGTATTGACCACAATTGTTTTTTTGGCTACTGGGACGTTCCAGCGCGAACTGGCGGATCGATCTGGCATATCGCAGCCATCAATCAGCGCGTTCATGCCAGCCGTATTGGAAGGTTTGCTTCAACTAACCCCTCGCTATATAAGATTTCCCTATGCTGCTGTTGAGCAGGCCCAGATAAAAACGCAATTCGCAGAAATTGCCGGTTTCCCAAATGTAATCGGAGCAATTGACTGCACACACATTGCGATAAAGGCACCATCTGAGAATGAATACGCTTTCGTTAATCGAAAGCAATATCATTCGATTAACATGCAAGTCATCTGTGATGCGAACATGATATTGCTAAATATTGTGGCTCGCTGGCCTGGCTCAACCCACGACTCTTTCATATTGAGACAAAGCAGTGTAGGGAGACAACTGCAGGCAGGCGCAGTGCAAGACGGTTGGCTTTTGGGTAAGTCAATTTAGTATGTGCGTTTTTCCCTTTTAACCTTTGTTTGGGATGGCTTAGCAGTAATTTAAAATGTGTAATTCTCACAGGAGATAGTGGGTATCCTTTGAGAAACTGGCTGCTGACCCCCTTCCCCAACCCACAAACCGCGGTCCAAAACCGCTTCAATACCCGACACGGGCGTGCACGGTCGGTGGTGGAGCGGGCAATTGGGCTTTTAAAATCAAGGTGGAGGTGCCTTGATAGGTCTGGAGGGGTCCTATTGTACGCACCAGCGAAGGTGTGTCGGATGGTAAGGGCCTGTGCTGTGTTGCACAACATGGCACAGCGCAATGGAATCCCTGTGCCCCCCATACTACCGCATGAAGCTGTAGAGGCGCAAGCCATTGTCGATGAAGCCCCCAGAGCGGTTATGTTGCGCGAACAAGTGATGGAACACTTATAAAATGTAAGAATACAATTACTTTTTCAATTCTTTTATTGCTTGACAAATGTCAGTTAATGTATTATTCATTTTACGCACTTCAGTGGTCAAATTGTTAATTGACGAAATTATGTCTCTCTGTGCTTGTAAAACAGCATCAGTGAGGACATGCGTGCATCACTTGGGCCGGAACTGGAGTTTGGAGCATTGTCGGTACTGACGGGCTGGGTGTCTGCGGAGAGACTGTTGCCGTCAGAACCTGCAACAGGTGTGGAGAGGTCGTTGGAGGAGCCAGGCGCAAGTGTATTTGCACCACTTGTGCTGGCCTCGACAGGTGAAGGGAGGGCGCCTCTTGCAGGCCGTCTACGTGCGACGTGCAGTCTTCGCAGATGAATGTCCTCTTCACAAATTCCTATCAATCACAAATAAATCTATGTATTAAGATAAAACGTGTGACCGCTTTATTCTTAAATGCAAGAAAAAACAAAAAAACAAAAAAAAACAAGCAAAAAAGTTACCTGCATCAGTGTCACCCTCTTCCTCCGGCAAAACCCCAGACAACACAACTTCCCCAATGATCCCGGCGATTCTCTCGTCTGAAGCAGACGGTGCAGGCAATCCCAAACCACTTCCAGTGGCAGCTGCGCTTTGTTTGTAGGCCGAGAGGCGCTTCTTTGCGTCCAGCTTTAAATCATACCACTTTTTTTTCACTTCATCCATGGTCCTTGGCGTTAAACTTACTTTATTGACCGCATCAGTTGTATGCTGCCATTCCATTTTTTTTCTTCTGTTTGAAATGCCTTCTTTAAGGCCTCCAAACTGAATTTTATTTCGGTGTTCTACTTCAGTTAGAAGCACCTCGATCTCGCATTCGCTGAAACGCGTTTTTTTCCCCATTTTCCATTTCTTGATTGGCCATCACTGGCTCATTTTAAGGGCTGGCATATTAATTAAGTGATTAACATAGACCTTATTAGGTCAAATATGGGACGACCTTGGGAGGAGCGTGAGGCTCGTGCACAAAGTAAAAGGTAACGCACGTCTGTATTTGTAACAAGAAGAGTGCGTACAGGTGTGCGCCACAAGGTGTTATAAATCAGTTTTTTCTTTTTGCGTACGAAAATTCTGACTTATTGCGCATGAAATCTTTCTACGCAGGATTCAACGCAGAGTTTTATAAATGAGGCCCCAGGTGTCAGTGGGGGTGCCCTTTCAGCATGTCCATTTTGAAATATCTTTTCCATGAACGTGACAAACTGTTCTTTCATCTCAGGCTTTCTTTTGAAAGAGCGCTGTAGTGAGTTGAGACGTTCTAGTGCTTGTGCATGATTGTCAAGCAGTTGTGGTCTGTGAGCTCTGAAGGGTAGGGGAGCCACCCAGCTGTTTCCCTTGTCCTTGTAGACTCCATGATCCATGATGCTTAGAAACTGCAGATGTTCTATTGAAGGAGCATCTGTGTCATCATGCTTGGTCGTCTGGAACACATCACTGTCTGGATGTTCAGTGTCATAGTATCTCACCTTCAACATGTAGCTGCTTGGGCAGGGCTGAAAGAGAGAGGGCCGTCTGTTTCGCAGTACATTAGTGTAGTAGGAATGTACAGGTGGCTTGTGCATACTACCTAAACAGACCTCACCCACTATCACTCAACCCAGGTCTAGCTTTTGGGCGTAGGGTGCGCTGTGTGGGCCGTTAACTTGTCTTCGTACTTTGTGGGCTTGGATTATGTCTCAACCTAACAAGAGCAAGATAGGAGCTTGTGGATCAAGGTCTGGCATGTGTTTTGACAAATGTTTCAAGTGGGTGTGACTGGAGGCAACCTCAGGTGTGGGAATTTTGCTCCGATTGTTTGGGATTTCGTTGCATTCGATCAGAGGGGGCAGTGGCAGCACAATGCTGCCATCTATGGGTTCCACCACAAAGCCGCGAGCTTGTCTGCCTTCAGTCACTATTGTTCCTGCACATGTTCTCAGAGAGTATGGTGAAGGATGTCCCGAGATGTTGAAGACACTGAAGAAATCAGACCGAGCAAGTGACCGATTACTTTGGTCATCTAAAATGGCATACATACTAACTGCTGCATCAGGGTGAGTGGCTGGATACACTTTTACAAGGCATATTTTTGAACAGGAGCGACCAGACACACCCTCTCCGCACACCTGGGTGCATGAAGTTGAGACATTCTCCCCGCCTTCCTCCTGTGCAGGGTCCAGCAGGCTGCTGGCCTTTGGTGCTGGGCCAGGGTGTACTGCCGCGACGTGTGTTTTGCTTCCACACTCTGTGCACCTTGCCTCATCAGTAAAGTTCTTTGCCAAATGTATAGCTTTGCAGCATTTGTAGCAAACACAGTGTTTTTTAAGCAGCGCCTTCCTTTCCTCTATGGGCTTGTCTCTAAACCCACAGCACTTGTGCAGTGGATGGGGCTTGTCGTGTAGAAGGCAATGTTTTGCTGGGTCATCTCTGCTGATGGGTTTACTTATGGGTGGGGAATCAGAAGGCGTGAGAGGGTTATTAGGAGATACTCCTGTTTTAAGAACGGCTACTGCTCTCTGACTCTCTAATTTTGGCTTGTTATGAGCAAATTGTTCATTGCTTGGCGTTGTCAGTATAAAACCAGGGTCATTGCGCATTCTTGCCTGCTGGCATACAAAGTTCACAAAGAAGCTAAAGGGGGGGTAGGGAGCCCTATGTTGGTCCTTATAGTTAAAGCCCTGTGTGAGCCATTTTTCCTGTAAGTAGAATGGCAATTTCTGTACAATGGGGTTAATTCCCCGGGGCGTGTCTAAGTAACTAAGGCCAAAAAGGTCGCCATCAGCCTTTGCAGCATTTATTTCCATCAGTAAGTCCCCCAGTTCTCTTAGCTTGCGTGCATCTTTGTTCTGAATCTTAGGGAAGTTTTCTAATCTTTTGAACAAGGAGTTTTCAATAACTTCTGGTGCGCCATAGTACTCATAAAGCCGATCCCATACAGCCTGAAGCCCATATTCAGGATAATTCACATGGACCGTCCTTATGCGTCTAGCATGTTCGGCTGAGTCTTTGCCTAACCATTTCGCTAGAAGGTCAAGCTGTTCACTAGCTGATAGGTTAAGATCTCTAATAGAGTTTGTGAACGATGCTCTCCAAGCTCTAAAGCATTCAGGACGGCCATTGAATTGCATAAGCCTAGTAGAAATGAGCTCACGCCGAGCCATGAATCTGACAAAGTCTGACATTCCTCTTTCATTTAACTGATCATGTAGATCTACAGGGCCTTTCTGTTGAAGAACAGCACTGGATTGTAAATAGGGATTACAATGTGGTATGAGTATATTTGTTGTAAGGCTGAGGCACCATATTAGGATGGGGTGTCATTGAAGTCACAAGGTCAGTGTGTTGTGATCGTGGCATGCAATGTTCAATATTGCATTGTTCTTTGGGTGTTGGAATCTGGACCTGCTGTGTATAGGGGAGTGCACAGTCTGGTAGAGGGTTTAGCTTTCCTGCAGTAGGAGAAGTGACATTATGGACATTTTCGGGATGTATGTCTGAAATGCTAACACGAAAACCCTCTATTTGCAGTGCAGGAGAGCGTTTAGCTACTCCTTCAACAAAGTCATTGGTACGTGCTTTTGAGTTAGCAACTGGCACATCAATGTCACTAAAGTCCATCTCAAATTCCTGTTGTGCAGCTGCCTCTAAAACGACAGCCTTGGCCGCTGTAGTTGCAGCACGTTTGTCAAGGAGAACTTTCTCCAGCTTCAGTTCCAAACACCTTTTTTCTAATTCTAGTGCTTGTTTCAATTTAAGTTCGTTCTCTGCTGCAGCGAATGCTGCTTCAGTCTTTGCCGCTTCTGCTTCCTCCCGCGCCTGGGCAGCGGCTATTCTATTTGAGGAGGTATCAGAAGACCCTTTCGACGAACCTGACACATTAGATCTGGTCTTTACAGATCCCGTGGTTGAAGCCTTTCCCGACATCTTGACTTTACGCCAGCTGCGTTGCTCCGTTGACTCGTTGAGTGCGTTGTTGCTGTTATCCTCCAAGCACTAAGATTAGCCCGGCAGAAGACGTCGTTTAACTGTACTGTTCTGCCCCAACGCCTTGCCAGGGTCAACAGCGAGAACTCCTCTTCAATAACCACACAGACGAAATCTCGTTCAAAGTTTTATGGCTCATTGAAGTAGGGTAAAACTGAAAAATACGTACAACCCATTCAGACTGCAAATTAACAAGTTCTAGCAAAGCTAAATTCAAGTTACAACTAAAACATGAATACACGTTTCTTTTATAAATGAAAACCTACCGACGATGCCTTCAAAGGTAATCTTGAGGGTTGAAATAATGCAATACATATAATTTCAAGAGACGAGAGCACCACACTCTGATTTCTCCCTTACAAATGTCGAATGCTTATGACCACCTCATAGGATTCCATAAACACAAAACACTACCAACATTCACCAGTAGATGGGAGCAGAGAACTAAAAATGATGGCATATAAACAGTATTTTCACACTGGTAACATGAGCATTGGTTTGATGTCATCAGGTCACATAGTTTAGGAACATAATGGATTTGTATTTCGAATGTTAAATGAATGTCCAGTATAAAAACAACTTCACCATCAGACTCGTATGTCCTGTCACTGTGCAGTGTGGAAATTTGTAGTCGCCTTAGGTCATGCAGTACTGCAAATTATACTAGATAATCTTATTCCAAGGAATTATGTTTGCATGCAAATGCACAGCGCAGTTGATTTTTATATATATATTAATTTCTGAACAGTTAAATAGTTGTATGAGTAAATACTAAGGCTGTCAAAAGTAGGCCTACTTAATGGTGCGTTAACGCAACCTCTCTAGGGATGGGCATTTTTGATCATATTTCATTTTGAGTAATCTACAGGTTTGAGAAGCGAGTACTTGATTAATCAGGGGTGGAGTTTAAGCAAGGGGCGGGGCTTTTGCATCACAGTACAGTAAACATTTAAAAGAAATAACAGCATGAGGTGAAGCTGAAGCATTTTTTGTACATGACACATACTATATGAAATTAATTACATAGCCTAGATACATATGTATACTACAAATTGTATTTATCTAAACAAAATGCATGCGATCTTGAACTACGTGCCAAGGCCTAAAAAAAATAGGTTTAGTTCCGGTTGGTTGCCAGTCGGTCGGTTGGGATTTTTTTTTCTCCCCCCTCCTTTGGCAGATGTGGATAGGAGATTATCTTTTAAATAAAAAAAATATATTTTTTAATAAAATATGCACACCTATTTTTCATTGGAATAAAACATTTGGTCACTATGAATGAACATCCTGCAGGGAGAAGTGATCCTGTACTGATACACCCTCCCCAGAGGCGGCCCGATCAGTTTAGTCACCTACACCAGAGCCCAATTAAAAATTAATATTATGACATTTGTGTAGGGCTGCAACTAACGATTATTTTAGTAGACGAATAATCTGTAGATTCCGATTAGTGAGCGGTTATTTCCGCCCCAACCTCACTTGCTCCAGCCTGTCATCCACACGCCTTCGCTTTGAACTTCTAAAGTGATCAAATGAAAACAGAAAATATTGATAATTCAGTTATTTGTGGTTAATTATCTAGCACAGTCTTTCTACTTACTTATCTATCATACGACATGCAGAGTTAACACAATTACTAGACGAGGTGACTGTTTAAATTTAGCTTACAATATTAACATAAGGAAGCGCAGTTACATGCAGGGACAAGTCCGGTTTATGAACGAAAGAGTTTGCGCCAAATACAACCAAATTGGATGTCAATCAGAATGACTCAAACCGAATAGCCACTATTTTGTTCATAACCTGAGTAGTCCTGCATTTGAGCGCGCTCACTGTTCAACATCTGGCAGATGAAAGATGCATTTTCCAAAAGTTACACTAAAAACTACCTTGCTAACTTGCGTTACCCATCTGGAACTTTTGTACACAGGTCCTGGGTGTTTTTGCTTAAGGCGCACGTACACTGGGGTAGACTGACTATCTTGCAGACAGTGCACACGACTTATTTTTATTATCTTTGAAAAACTCCCAGACTTAAAATAGTTGCGGCCTTAAGGTTATTACATTCTGTTTACATGGAGCCTCCGGCTTTGTTGATCTTTGTTATTCTTCTTCTCTTCACTTCACTGCCCCCACCACTTCCTACGGTGTGTTACCTTTTCATTTGCCTACATGTTCTTATCATAAACAGTAAACAAAGTAGTATTAATTAATGAGTTAAATAAATGAGACTGCTTAAACCCACTATGTGTAAATTTATTTTTTTTCGTATGAGAATTTCTCCCATCTATCGGCGAAGTGGTATACTGCACACGTTTGAATAAAATGTATTAGCCCTTCCCTTCCCACGGTCCTCATTTCCAATGGTCCTCATTTTGAAAATGGCGGCGCAAAATGTATATTCTCATTTGGTACCCAGCCACATCTATATATAAATGGAAATTACCAAGTTTACGGGAACACTACAATTTATTCATGGAGGTAATTACCATCGTTTTACATTATATTTTTAAAATAAATGTATTTTTAATAAAAGACGAAGATAAATAGAAGATAAATCCTACACAAAGTGGCTTTAATTAACATGATGAGTCGACAATGAAATTTCACGTTGACGTCAATATATGTTGACAATATAGTATAGTGTTGATATAGTCGACTGTGGATATTTGTTAAGGCTCTTTCAGGAATTTTAAGTGAAAACAGGCTCACAGACAACAAACAACTCAGTTTTGTGCTAAATATCTACCAAAATAAGGACAGGCCAGCAGCTTGCCTGTACATATCTATACACCAGTTTCTCTCAAAAAGTTTCTGATCAAGGACCACACTTCATCTTTACCAGCCATCCCCAACTCAACTTTACCTTTCTAATGGGAATAATGTTTATGTATAAACCAGCTGGGAAACACCAAATTAACATTTTTTTATTGATTCCCTTGTTCATCTCTACATTGAGAAATAACTAGCGAACCACCAATACATATCTTAAGATATAATAAATAGCTAGCGACAGACCTGTCCCCGTAACCCTAGGTTGTTGAAAGTTAAAATATGCTCTGAATGCTGATCAATAATGAAGTCGAGGCCTGCTCCTAAAGGAAACAACGAGGATATCTTTAACACAGTTAGTAAGTAGCTATAGTGAAAACGTTGTAGAAAGTGATCTATCTATTTATATTTTTAAATTATTATTATTTATTGTAGCCTATAGAGACTGCTGAATTGCCGAAATAACTGCATCACGATTCCTCCATAGGCCTACTTGTAACTCTGACCAGGTTTAAGAATGGGCTGCATGGGACATATTTTTAAGGTAGGCTTAATCCACTATATTCTATTTTCTACTCATGTTAGGCTACTCGACTGTCAGTCAGTTTGCAAGATCTAGGCCAAGTTGCAAAATTAAGATAACATACCGTATTTCCTGAAATAATGGCCGGGATCAATAATAGCCGGGCCTGGTTTAATGGCCGGGGGCGTGGCCGATACGTGCATTTAAAGGCCGGGCTATATATACAGGCCGGGCCAAAAAAATTAAGACATTTGGCAAATGCAAAGAAAAAACACAATATTTATTTCCAAGGAAAAATAAACTAGCCCATCTAATATTTAAATTTAAATCAACACACCACCGTTCTTCAATATTGAAATATGTTCCTCAGGGTTTCCCCTATGTACACTTGACTGCGGCGGCCCGCCGCACCTTCAAGCATTGCCGCCGCACCTTCAGAACTCCCCCCCCCCGTCCTCACGTTACTTTAGGTTTGGATCGATTAGCACTTTTGCAGCGATTAGCGCTTTTGGAACGCTTTGCCTCCGTTGTTTTTTCTCATCATAACCCCCCCTCCCCGTCACGTTACAAAAGCGATTTTGGATCGTTTTTTGCCGTTTATTTATCTCATCCGCCGCACCTTCAATGACATCTTAGTGGAAACACTGTTCCTCCTACGAGTTAGGCTACCTGTCACGTTGTTAGCATTTAGCATACAGTCAATGGCTTAACCCAGTTTTCAATGTAGCTACATTTTAGTTTGTGTTACCATACATCGTAGACCGCATTTAAATAGGAAAGACGTGGACTTGTTTGGTCGCTTCTAACTTCAAGGCTGGACATTATGGATATGACAAGTCATTTAAAGTAAGTGAACTGTTACTGAAACTTTATGGATGTGTGGGCAAAATCGCATACCCTTTTCTCTGTACGTTTACTGCGCAACGGTATGTCACAGCGAGATGAAACGCATATCAATGGAAAGAACAGAACCGGGGCTTTCCATCGCTATGTGGCACATATGTGCATCGATGTGTTGTTGAGAAAATAATTTATGAATGTACCTTAATTTTGTAAACGGCAAACGTTGCTATCACTGCATTAGCCTACTACCGAGTCAAATAACTCACTAACCCGGAATCGCACAGACATGGTATGCATATCAAATGAAAGTGCACCAGAGCTTTCAAATGGTACCAAACACTCTACTACTAGATCGAAGCAACCGTACTATAAATGAATAAGAAATGTTTGGAAATTAGGACTATTTCTTCCTAACCGACATTACACTTCATAATTTCAGTTGCTTCATAACATATGAACGGCAGAACTTACCGATCTTTACAGGATAGTCCTAAAATGGCTTAGTTGCAAAGAATTTAATCCAGGTATATTTCTGCATGGTAGGCTACCATTTATAATATTGATATTTTATCCTGCTACGTCCAATGTTGTTTTCTGTTTTTCTGTTCCAATGCATTCCTCCATCAAAAGGAGAACGCAAAACATGTATCCAGTCGTTCTAAAGAATGCTAATGTGTGGTAACCAGATCAGGCCACTTGAGTGGATACAGGGGTGGAGATATTCAGTATGTTTTGAGTAAGGAGAGAGGAGAAAAACAAACCCTTTATCAGTAATGATAATAATAATATAAAATCGTAGCCTACATGTAGTTCACCGCAATTAAAGAGCGTGTAGGCCTATTCTACCTACCAGGTCAATAAGAAATAAAAGCCTGTCTGTAATTAAAGCCTGCCTAAAATTAAGGCCTGGGCGTTGGGTGAACTAAGTAAATAAAGGCCCCGGTCATTATTTCAGGAAATACGGTAATCAGCTGGCTTTTTCCTCTGTGACTTGATAGGCTAAAGCGCTCCATTATCTGGCCTGTTTCACTCACAACACGAATATAAATGAACGTGAGTTGGTCAATGTGGGATAAGTCAAGGGTCGAGTCAACTGTAGAGAAATAGGGCCTATTTGGCATCACTTAATGCTTCCTTCAGCATTAATAGCAAAATTAGCCAATGCTGCTACGCTGCTTTCAGATATTCCTTGCCAAATTCACATTTGTAGGGTGGGCCCTGTAAATTGCATAAACTTCTGTGGAGTTTAGCTACCTGCATACAGCTGGAGTTGGAACTAATCGATATTTAAAAAGAAATGTCTGTAAATGACGTATGAGGAGGTGGTCTTTTAATAACATCATAAACCAAGACACAAACTGATCTTAAAGCCCCTTTTTATAAATGCTCATTCTTGGAGCTTGTTCAATACACTTCAAATCACTTCAATACATCCTACTCCATTATGCCAAAAATCACTGTTAAATCGCTGACAGTGTGTGTTGGGCTTTAAAACCTGAGAAAGTCAGTTGAAACACGCACACTGCAGCTGCACCATTATGACATCACTCACTGTAGCCTCAACTTTAACTTTCCCGTGTCAAGTCTATAGTTTATAAGCCATTGTTTTAAAAGTTACAAAGTTAAAAATACGTAGCACACATGGCATGAGCGAGACCTGCGTAACGCAGTTTGAATGAAGTTTCTAGCTTAAATGGTTCGGGCTTTAAGTTGTTAACCTATAATAATAATAATAATAATAATAACCTGTAATAATAAAAAGAACAGTAGTTTGCCTGCAAATATTAAGGAAAGAGTGGGATATGTACGGACCCCTGGAAAGATCAGTTAAAATGTTTTCTGCATTTCCGTGGTTATGTGCTAATGTTATAAAAAGTAGTAGATGTAGACGTCCTTTACATGAGTAGATGTCATTCACAAATGTAAGCATGAACTAGAGAATGTAATTCCAGTTAATTGTGTTTGCATGCACTGCAGTTGCTTGATACTGATAGCTCTCGGTTGTTAGTGGTGTAAGTATGGAAGTGACTGAGTAACGTTAACTGGAGTGGGTACACAGTTGGAGTAGTTAGTTTATAGTTGAATAGAATAGTTAAATGTTTTAATATTGGATTATTGTAGTGAGGACTTTGAAACACTTGTAGGCAGACAAAACAGTTGGCAGAACTCAGTCATAAGAGTGGCAGAAGTTAAATCGCTGAATAATTTATGTGGTTTACCAATTGAATAATACATTAATAATGTCATGAAGACTCAAACTGTTGTAAAAAAAGAATTCAGTTATATAGTTCAAATAATCACATAAACGTTTAAATGGTTCCTACATTTAAATGAATTGAATTGTTGAATAGCAAATAAATTGTTTAAATAGTTTGAATCATTGAAACATTGAATTGTTTTATTGGTTCATGATAGTGTTTGTATTTTTACCAGCATGTCAGTCTAAATGTGATAAGCCTCTGAGATAATAAATAAATAATCTTGCCTTCAAATGCATTTTGGTCAGTTTGTTGGGAAAACATCTAGATTGACCAAAAAGAGCAATGCAGACACATATTTTGGTTCTGAACCATTGAGCTCATCCTGAAACCATGGTGTTTGGTTTGGTTCCTAGATTTTTGTGATTCATGGGCTTGATTCCAGTTGAATTTGAATTTACTCACAGTGCTTCTTTCCCAGGCTACCATGCAGAGGTGATGCTGAACATAACTAGTGGCTATGCTGATTGTGTCAGTGTGAAAGAATTAAGTATGTTCCAACATGGTAATTTGCTTTGTCCTACATCCTTCTGTTTATATCTTTGTTAGGCTTGACCGCTTTGAGAAGACTAATGAAATGCTCATCAACTTCAATGGCTTATCCAACGTGAGACTTCAACAGATGAATGATAACTTTCTACTTCACACTCGAACTCTTGTAGAGATGAAGAAAGATCTAGACAGTATTTTCAGGAGGATAAGGTCTCTGGAATTTGTTTCATGTTTTTTTGTGCGTCTGTGTGTCTGTGACAACTTGTGGCTAATAATTTCTCTTTTGCCCTTCTAGGACATTAAAAGGAAAGATTGCAAAGCAATATCCTGAAGCGTTTAGCAGTATGTTTTTTTTTTTATTATTATTGTGAACTTTTTGTTATTGTAACATTCTTAAGAGATCTCAAGAAACAAGGTTTAAGCATCATTGATAAATTGTTTATTTTGAAGAATTTTGATAGTGTACAACAGATATTTGACAAGAATATTTTGAGGTTTTAGAGATTGTCTAGTCTTTATTAAATATATTAAAATATATTTTAATTGTCAGATATTCATGAATCTCCGATCCTTGAGGAGGAGGATGAAGACATTGATCCAGTACCTCCCAGTGTGGCAACAACTGCAACCACAGCCACTTCAGAACAGAGTACAGAATCTTGTGATTCAAGCCCTGATGTTATATCTCCTACTGTTAGCCATGGCTCCAGTGACCTCTCTCAACAGACGGAAACCCCGGCCCTTGAGAGTCCTAAGAAAATTGAGCTACAGGATGAAGGTCCTGATTAGACTGAAGAATAAAGTGTACTAGCCAGACCGATGTAACCCTAACTCTAGAAGCAGGTATTGTAAATGTTATTGCCACATGGTCACCTGCTGCAGTTTTATTTTTCACGTAGTGACCAAGCTAAATGTGCAATGTGTGCCACTTATCTCCAGTACTGGCCACCAATGGTATATTATTGGAATGTCCCCCTATTCGGTGAATTTAGCTCATTGACATCTTCTCAAGAGATGGACAATTTAGCATAGCTAGAAGGGAGTAGGGGGAAGAAAAATAAAACATTTTGCACACAGCTATGGCAATCCACCATTCCATTACCATATGGAATTATATTTTATTTTCAAGACAAAGCTGTAAATGCAATATTTAATATCATGCTTGAAGTCATCTTATTAAACATAATGTCCAACATAATCTCATGTCGTCTTACATCATCTCAAATACCTCATGTTCTGCTGTTATCCTGTTTGTGACATAGGAGGGTGGGTTTAGGAACGGTCAATAAATAAGTGACTGGAAAAATGTGTCAAGTCTAATCTTGATTGTATGAACTAATGAGTTTTATATTTTTTTGCACGTTAATTCAATTCAATTTTATCTTTATAGCGCTTTTTACAAAAGGTCTCATAGCGCTTCACAACAAAGAGCACCAATGAGCAACAGGGGTAAGAAAAAACTCCTTATCATCGTTTTTTGTTTTTACTTGTTATGGTAAAGAAACCTTTTGACGGCTCAAGGGGCTAACCCAACTGCTTAAGGCGAGTTTTCAGTCTCTCAGATGGTGATTTGTCCATGCTATGAATAGGTCTTGACCACAGAATTATCATAGTAATGAAGACACACATCATAAGAAACTTGTGGTGTTAATGTAGCAACATAATAGTCCCATTATAATCCCAGAATATAGCCCTATATCATTAGTAGCAGTCAAGTCATAGGGCCAGCTGGAGGCTTTATCAATCATTTCGTCTGTGGAGCTGGAGGCAGCCCCCCCAGGAGGCTAGAGAGGCAGGGGTGGCAGTGGGATGAACCGTGCATTGGGTTGAGGACCATTCAGGAGGCGATTGGCCCAGGATCAAGTGGTGGGAGAAAGGAATGGCCCTCAGCAGGGTGGCATATTGGGCAGAGTTGGTTAGGCATCATCCAGGAGGTAAGAGACGCAGGATCAGGCAGTGGAAGCCAGGGATATGTCTCAGCAAGGAAGTAAATGGAGAGAGAGGGAATGGACGAGAAGGAAGAGAGAGACTGAAATTTGTACGGCATTACAGATGAGTGTTTTTGTGGTGACATTAAGCTATAGCAGCATAACCACCAGCCACCAAGCCCTGGACAGGACCTTAACATTATAGCAGCATAACCACCAGCCACCAAGCCCTGGACAGGACCTTAACATTACAGCAGAGGCAGTCCTTTCCAATGGGGCGGTTTACCGTACACCATCCCTAACTAAAGGGGTCACTAAATAGGAAAATGTTGATCTTAAATGTGTTGAGAGTATCCGCTTGGTGAATGTTAGGGGGGGGACCTTGTGGATTTTGATATTCTAGGAATTACAAGTGGGCCAGCATTCTGTGACCTTAGGGGTCTGGAAGGGTGGTAGGGAACAAAGTATTTAATATATGCTGGAGCAATTTATAATATTCTAATCTTAGTCGATGGAGAGCGTAATGTTTTAATTAAACGCAGACCATTGAAGTTTCGTCTGGATAGGGGGATTGCGATCCACTGGTCGTAGATCCCTGCTTATGATAATAAACTCTGAAGTCGAAATCGACGTGAATACAGTTTTTAGGTAAACAAAATCTCAGTTTATGCAGCCACTCTGTTTTGATTGTGTTAATTGTCAATACTGTTGATTTAACAAAAAGAATGGAAAATACGTAGAGTTCTAAAATTAAGTTAGTCCTATTGAAACTTCACACCCCTCCTCTTGGTAGTGGTAGCGCCACCACATCTGTTCTCTCTCTCATTGTGAGGAGGAGGAGGATGATGCGACAGACCAGCTAGCAACCACTTGCAATGGCATTCATCTGGTTGCTTCATGTTGTTTAAAGTTTAAACGTTTTTGCGATACGAAGAAGTGCTATGTATTTTTGACGTTTTACAACGTGATACATTACACAATTGAAAAAAAATGTCCCAGAGATGTACGATACCTGTGGAAGAGATCCAGTCCTGGTGGGAAGTCCCAGCCATAGCCCACTTCTGCTCGCTTTTTAGGACCGCGTTCAACTTGCCAGACTTTGAAATCGAGGTAATTTAAACGGATTGTCTGTATATTCCTCGTCCATACAAATAACGTCAGTTTTCTTACTCTATTAAGACACCGTTAAACGATATTATAAATCACTGCACCCACTTACAACTCTAGCAGCATGATATCTAACCTTTCTCTCTATATAACGGAGCCGATTGGCTATTATGGTAGCTAGCTAGTTAGTTGCGGCCCGGAATGGCTTTGTTAACATTGTTTTCGTGATATAATTGAAATGAACAACGCAGGAAACTTCCAAGACAGAACTGAGTCTATTAAACACGGGAAATTGATGAGTATCTTATTTCTTTCGACAGTGTAAATAAAAAATAAAAAAACGTCTAAACATAGTAGTTGGTTTACTAACAACTACGTCAGGGGGAATTGTAATCTAACATTAACTTAGTTAGCCAACAAAGAAACAAGTAGCCTGTGAATGTAACGTTGCTCGAAAGCCATGTGGCGGCTGTGGCTGGTCGACTTGTTTTTTTTTTTTTTTTTTTTTGAGTATCTAAACACTGTTGCCACACTATTTCTATGTGTTATTTGTGATGTGAGATCTGTGGTAAATGGGGCTTACTCGGCTCGTTAACCCGAATTCATTTCAAATAATCGTTAGCCACGTTTTTAAACAGTCCGGATACAGGCTAAAGACGCTAGGCAGCATTTTACATCATGTCGAACTTTTAGAGTAAATGTTGTTTCATCGGCCTGTTTTTGCGAAAACGGTCCTTCCTCCATGTACTCATGCCTTCGTAACTTTTTGTAGAGCGAGTCCCTTTTTTGTTTTTAATCCCAAATGCCACTAGGTGGCGTCGACGCGTAACAATAGGCTATGCAGAGTATTAGAAAAAAGAATGAATTACTCATGTGTTTCTGTGGGCTTACTTAGGCCTATTAGTTTGTGGATTTGGTTCAGAAATCTCGTAGGATGCGGGAGGAATGCGAAAAAGTCCAGGGTGAACTTGGTCAGGCTAGAGCTTTGAGTATGGACACACTGACTGCAAGGTGTGTTGTTAATGCGAGGCAAATGGCTTAGCCTATGGTGATGGAGTGTACTATATGCATGTGGTGTCCAAATCCACGATTCGGATCGTATCAGTACGTTTTTTTTTTTGGAGGGGGGAGGAATAAAATATGCTTTTATTTAATAACATCTTGACTCGGACTCGGACAACAGTAGAAGGACAATGACTCCTCGAGAACAATTTTTTTTTTCATGTTCTCAAAAAAACTCAAATTTTCCGTGATAACAAATACATTTAGATACACAGGGTTGGGTCAGATTACTTTGAAATGTAATTGATTACTGATTACAAATTACCAGCTGCCAATTTTTGTAATTCGTAATGTAATCAGTTGGATTACCAAAAACATGTAACGTAATCTGATTACTTTTGGATTACTTTTAGATTCTGCCACAGCATTGACCAAAGAATTTTTATTTTATTTTTCACTTAATGATTTCATTACATCTATTTTTTTAGCTCTCAGTTTGTAAATCAACTTCACATTTTATCAAATAACAAGTTCATAAAGAAAACTCGGGTGACGCTGTAATTAGATGATGACGCAGACCAATACAGTCTGCTCACAAATCCTGTGCTTGTTTAATTTACTATGGCGGCAGAGACGCTGACTGCTGACTTATTTTTTGATTGCTGGATTATCGTTGTGATACAGCAGCCAGAGATCCAAGACCCCACTGCTTAAAGGATTTATCCGGAGTAAAATACACTTTAGATCAAGTTAAGGATGATTGATAGATAGATAGATAGATAGATAGATACTTTATTGATCCCCAAGGGGGAAATTCAAGATGGTGGAATCACCTTGGCAGCCATTCATACGGCGCCATTAAAAAAGAGATAAGGAAACTGGAATACATAAGGAAAGAGGAGGAGATAAAAAACAGCCCACCAGACTATACACCAATAGGGAGTATAGTTTGGTGTCAGAAAAAAAAACACCTCAGCACATATAAGCAATTTATCACAGAACACAGGTGGGGAGGGAGGGGGGGGGGTAGAGGGTTGCACCAGGTAAGGGAAAAGGGAATTAAGAGTCCAGCACAGACAAACAGTCCACATCCGCAGCCTCCTTCTGAGGCGCTGGCAGGGAGCCCATCCATGCTGGGGGGGTGAGAAGCCGCGGAGGCGTTGGATAGTGAGGGGGAAGGGAGAGCAGGAGGGTCACGCTGCCCTGTACAGCCAGGGGAGTTGTTTTCAGAAGCAACCAGCCAAGGCCACATCGCTGATTAGGGGTGCCAGATGGTGATTTGTTATGGTTTCATGCGAGAAAGCTGTAACTTTCCAACTCTCTCTAGTGTCCTGATCTCCCACAAAGCCCTTCCAGAGCCATAAGTCTCACCAAGATGTTATCCATTTTGTGATCAAGAGTGACCAAGATGTTATCCATTTTGTGATCAAGAGTCCCAATATCTCCAAATTTGCGATCCAGTGTCCTAATTACATTGTCCATTTTACAATCCAAATTCCCAGTCTGAGCTCCTACCGCTCTGCCCACTCCATCAATCATTCCGGCCAGCCTAGGGGGCTCTTGAGTAGCTGTAACCGTCTTCTTCAATTTTCGGTAACTGAGGCCAATGCCCAATCCAATCAGCAATAAACCTGTTATCATAAAGCCAAATAAGTAGATGTCTTCAACGTCCTCCACGGAAAGCGTGGCCAGACACACGATCCTCCACTTCTCCCAACCGTCCATCGTGTAGCCAGCCGCAAACGTTCCAGCAGGGCAATCAGGTTCCCCCGAACCTGCGTTTCTCTTTGAGAAAATGGTGTCAATTGCATTGAGAGACCAGCTGATCAAATCCATGATTTTTCTTAGTTTCGGTGTACAGGGCTGTGTGAGTCTCCTGTAACAGATTAGACGAGACAGAGAGCTAAGCTAGGGAAAGTCCGGGGAGGAGAGGAGAAAGATGCGACCGCCTCCGTCGAGAGCTGAAGAGAAGAATTGGGAGTACATACGTTGAGTTGACATCAAAATCATGTAATTCGGATGTGTTTTGAGAAAGTTATATTTTACCGTTTTGAGCCAAAGTTCGTTAGCCTGGAAGTAACCCGGGCATATAATTTCCGTCGCTATAAAACGCTATTTTATACCTCTTCTACGGCAGTAAACAAAGGTTGTACGTTAAAAGTCAGATTTTTCTTATGATTTTGCCGCATATTGTGATGAAAACGCAAACCTCTGGTTAACTCTGTGTACACGCAAACGCACAAACTGAGTTTTCAGAAAAATCCACTTTGCCTGGAGTTTTTTTTAAATATTAGTTTTTGTGTGGATGACAGGTTTTTTTTTTGTGTGGATGACAGGTGAAAACGAAGAAAAATATTGGTTTTGCAGATACCCGGCTACATGTGGATGCCTAAATCCCCCCCGATAGTTAGGCTGTCATAAAAAGTTGCATTGTTAGCAAGATGAGAAGTAATCAGGTAATCCCCAACAATGTAACTGTATTACACGTTTTTGCATCGTAATCTGGGCTGATTACAGTTACTTGATTTTTGTAATCTGATTACGTAATCCAGATTACATGTAATCCGTTACTACCCAACCCTGTAGATACATAATAATACTATGTTGTTCTGTATTCTCAAAATTATTACATTTTGAAAATATTGTGAAGAAGCCTACTAATCTACCTTCGGCAAATTAGAGTTTGCTGTGCAGCCCCTAACTGTGATTCAAAATCAGGGTGGGTCTAAGGCAGTGGTCGGTAATTGGCGGCCCACGGGCCATATTTGGCCCGCCGTCAATAATATCTGGCCTGCCAAATGAGGTTGATTAAAAAAAACGTATAGGTCTATATATAATATTCACCATCACTTCCTTAATAACCTCTGCGTCAGTAGCCTGTTGTGAGAATCTATTCTGCTTTAAGGGACACATTTGTAACTTTTTACCGTGCTGTAAGTGCCCAAAGGAGGATCTTGCATCTGTGTGTTTTTAAAATTTGTTGCCTATAGCTAATGATACAAATAGAGTAGCCTATAGGCCTATGATATAATAGTTTTTTTTCTGTAGATAGCATGGTTTGCCTGATGGTAGCCCGCGATTGAATTGTCAAAAAAAAAAATTGGCCAATTGGCCAAAAAATGCCATTCCAAATTTATTTGCTGACCCCTGGTCTAAGGTGTTAATGAGAAAGGAGCGCAGTTTTGAAAAATTGGCTGAAAATGACGCATATTGATTTTATTAAAGGTGCTCTAAGCGATGTGACACGTTTTTAGGACTAAAACATTTGTTGTTACATACAGCAAACATCTCCTCACAATCTGCTAGCTGCCTGTCCCCTGAACACACTGTAAAAAAACGCGGTCTCTGAAGACAGCCCAGGCTCCACAAACGGCTAAAAAACACAGTGGGCAAACCTAGCATAACAAACAAAACGAAACATAACAAACATTGTTCCAGCCAATAAACAACAAGAAGGATTTGGAGGAGGGGTTGGGTGGGGGTTGCACGTTCATGAGTCTTTCAGGAAGCATGGGAGGGAGGGGGAGGAGGGAGCTATCCTCCGTTTTGTTTGACAATACTTCGAACGTCAACAAGAAGTGACATCAAACACCATCGCTTAGAGCGCCTTTAATGATAGAAAAATGTCACATGAAGAGGTTAAGTAGACCTCCTTACTATTCCTGTATACAATTCCTAGTCTCGCTTAGTCTTTAGATCTTACAGTTGATTATTAGAGCTGAGAGAGAAAAAGAGAATGAAGTTGGGATTACACCTGGCATGTTTAAATAGCACTTCAAACAGTGGTTGCGTTAGACTTTTCATCGTCCATCATTCTGACGGACAGGGTCGTAAAAATTCCGTCATTGTCCATTATTATCCGTCATTTTATTTAAACTTTTAAATGGTGATATAGACAATAGCCTAATGCTTATATTTAATAACTCTTCTTTTTATTGACTCGTTTTCATTTAAAAAATAATTCAGAGAACAGCAGTGTATTATCGAATCATTTATTTATAGGTATAGTTCTGAAGTAAAAAGGTGAACAGAGATTCTGACGTTCGGTCACTTGTGAACTCATTGGTTGAGTGATTTTCATAATCAAACACGTCAATGGAGACTGCCGCCGAGGCAATTGTCATTAAATTTTGCGTCTTTGACTTCTCATGGCGGTTTTAATGTTATTCTGAAGGCTGAACCCGCACTCAGCTGCAACACTGGATACTGGAATAACCAGCGCCACCAGCCAAAACTCGGGAAACATTTCTCCCAGATACGATTTTTAAATAGCAAAGTGACGTGTTTCTTCAGATAATTGAGAAGGGAAACATTAAAGAGCCCTTATAACACATTTTTGACCAACATAAAATGTTCTTTGAGCCTCAATAATTGCGTATGCAAATTTGTGCGGCTGAAAAAGACCCAGGAGCATTTCTAGGCTGTCTAATCCATGCTCAGAAATGTATGCTCATTAAAAATGTTCGTATTTCCCACCCTCTGGCCAGTTTCCCCGCCCCCTGGCACTGATTGGCTAGTTCATTGTGAGGCCTATTGGCTGGTTTTTCGCTGAAGCAGATTGGCTACCTACTTTCACTGATGAACTATCTGAGTAAACAGTAAATCGGTTAACTATCTGAGCTAAATAAACACGCAATGGACCTGTCAGGAATTCAACCATACAACAGCCAGATCCACAGCGTTTGGAAATGAATGTGTCAGACCTGGTGAGTTTTATTAGAATTCCCGCTAACTAATGTTACTGTAATTAAAACTAGGGTTGCTTCACACATTCAGACACGGCATTGAGAAGTTAAACAGAGGTGGCATTTTACATGAAGGAGTGTATTAACTAATGTGTTAAATATTAATTTTGCCCATTTAAAATACCCGATATCCGACATCTCAGTACTATTTATGGCGCATTTCCACTACAGGGTAAAACCCCGGTGTTTGGGGTAAAGGCTTTAGGCTACGTCTTTCCATTATCGGGGCCCAGGGCCGGGGCTTTTTCAGTTAGCCTATTTGTTGCAACCTGCACCCTCCTCTTTTGCCTGCGAGAGGCCAACATTATTTGGTACCGGTTGGCACGCTTTGTCTGTCTCTCTTCATTTTCTCGGAGAAAAGAAATAAAGTTGTATATAAACACAAACAAGTTTTCCACGTCCAGCTTTCAGTAGCCTAGACTAATGTATTTCTACATTATGATATTATTGGATTGTAAGCCTTTATGACAACATTATGCAGAACCATTTACCATTTAATATTATGTAGGCATAGGCTACGTTTTAGTTTCAGCACTAATGTCTGAGGTTATGATATGCTATGATAGACGGCGATATGCATCTTTACCAGGAAATTAACGTAGGCTATTACGCTTGTATAGTAAACATTCCAAATTCACCTAAAACCCTGGTGTTAAAACTTGGTAATGGAAATGCAACACTGGGGCTATGCACAGGTGTTTAAGACCAGGGTGAAGCCTGGGGGCGGCCCGGGGCCATAGTGGAAATGGATCATCAGTATCTGTTGTTATGGTTAGCTTGCTAGCCTACCAACACTTCAGTAACTGAGTGTACAGCAACTTTTTTTTGCTTCGCAATAAATAAATGGATATCCAGGTAGCATCAAGTAGGCAAACTGTTAAGGCCATAGAAATACTAGTATATACAAATCTATAATTCTATGGTCATGGCGACCAACACTGAATTCTAGCGTGGTTACCTACCGGCAGAATCAGTTGTGCTTAGATCTTGGTTTCAGGTGTAGTGCTTGTGAAAAGCTGTATCTATACAGCCAGAGGTTGACGAAACAATCTGGGGTGAAATGACCAGAGCAAACTACCAATCTCGGATTGAAGTTTAGTGGAACGTGGTTCTATGGGCTCTTTAATACTGTAGCCTACATCAGACTGCTAATGGTTTTAAGTCAGAGTGCTGACTGGAGTGCGATGGGCGCTGAACAGCCTCGCACAGCTGCCTACAATGTAGCCTATCTAGATGAGTAGCCTAGCCCACTCAATACCAAGACTGCCGTAACGTCGGCTCAAATTGAAAGTTGGTGACTGGAATGAAGCTTATGTAGAGGAAGACACTCACAACTTGCCTATTATTTCAATTTTTTATTGTTATTTTTATTAGGGATGTCCCAATCGGGCCCGATCACGTGGTTTCAGACTTGATCGGAATCTGACTTTACCTCCCGATCAGGACTCGGATATACAGTAGTATATATATGTATAAATTTACTGTCATTAATTTTTTACACATCTTTAGTCATGCAGTGGCATGGAACTAGACCTCCACACAGAAACAGCCATGCATGCTGCATGACATCGGGCCTACCTGCCAATAGAGTTTGCCGGTGAGGTTCCGGAAGTGATTTTCCCATTAATTTTTCCCATCGACATTTAGATTACAACCCACGATATCCGAATTACGGAGGGAAGACGTCTAACTAGCTACGGCATAACAAAACGATTGGTTGTGCTCACCTAGACGCCAAAATGTAATGTGATCTCCATTTTGTTTCAGTAAAAACGTCTTTTTTCTGTGATTTCCCTTAGAAGTACTTCAGTACCCATAATCCTGTGCAATCCCACAATCCCAGCATGGATGTGCTTGTTGAAGCCCGGGAAAGCGAACAAGTTCACGAATGTCACCGTAGCCTACCTCACATCACAACTTTGGTTTTGCTCGTTTGACACAACGATTAAGCCTAACCTAATTTTAACTAGACATCCTTACCATGTCATTTCCATTTCCCTAAGATTTATAAATTTAATATGCTCATTTTCTTACCTTGCGGGATTATATTAGTTTTTCTCTGTATCTGGTGATATGAAGGGTATGTAACAAACTGGCAGTTGGGCTAATTAAAAACAGTCAATTCAGTTGTTGTGGTGCAATCTATAACAAATGCAAATTACCACAAATCTTGATAAATGCTTTATTGTACCCGTCATTATCAATTCTTTATTCAGGGGAGCTTGACAGGCATTTGTAGGGAACCGGTGGAAACTGCAATGCTGGACACCAAAGCGGTGGTTGCAGTCGGGTACAAAATACTGTACCATGCTTTCGGTTAAAAAAACGGATCTAAAACTTGATTGATGCAAATCTGAAGATATATACAATATTCGTACAATATTACAACACTATTTACGCAAACTACTGAGGAAATACACCAAAATTTAGCTATTCGATTGCAAGGGCAAGATCGCGTGGCTGTCGTCTACTCGAGGAGATTCAAAAGGACGTTAGGCTCAATCGTGTTTGGGATAGGATTGGACAGGGTAAGTACTGGCTTCTGGGATATGTAGTTTCTGAACTCGGGGGTAAAAAATATGTACACAGTCTTGTACCTTTGCCTTTTTTTAGCCTTTTCTTTAGTTTTTTCACTCTGAATGGAAGGTTACACGGTCATCACCTACCCCGTAGCTGGATAGAATGAGTCGGGACTTTAAACGCTTTTAAAACGCGATTTTATGGAAAAGTCAATGGCAAAACGGGAGCCTTGGAACCACTTCCTGGTTGGAAGTTCCGGGTTCACTGGCCAACTCTATCAATACCTTGTAGCAGATAGCATTTAAACATCAAACTACGGGGCAACAATTTGTCACTAGGCAACACGTACGCATTGGGCAGCAACATGCTGGAAACGGGCTGAGGGGTATTCCATCAAGCGAGCTAACCGTAAATCGCGGCTAAATTTGGTAAACCTCGCTAATTTTAGAGAGAGTTCGGTTCCATTACTCTCGCTAACGCTAATCTTGGCTGAGTTGCTAGGGTAACTAATGCTTCTGAACTAACCTGGTCCGTGGCAGGTTAACTTTCAGGCTTTTTAAAGCGGTGTCCCAGAGAATACGCACCTGCAGCAAACGGTGTCTCAAACAAAAAGTTCCTCACTCTTCTCGCTTGGTTATCAGTGTTGTCTGCAAAGAAAGTTGACAGTGTCAGGAAAAATGAATGTATATCAGATTCTTGTTTAGTTTAGTTGAATTTCCAATAATTAAAATTGTATTTAAAAAGTTGTTGTTGTTAGGACCTCTTGAATATTTCCGCAGATGGCGTAGGTGAGATGGTGTAGTGGTCTTGTCATCAGACTGTCATGCAAGCGTCCCGGGTACGGGATTCACATATTGTGAAGACTAGTCACATTCTGATGAGAGGAAAAACGGCGGCTATTACTTTTAATTTTCACCAAATAACCTATAGCTTGCATTAACAGCATTACATGTGTGAAATTTAGCCCATCATGATTCATAGCCTATCATCATGGACTGGTACAGATCAGGTAAGCCTAAAATAGGTCGCCTACAATTGACATAGGCCTACTTCTGAACGTTGTGCACAAGTTTTGACACCTTTTTTTATATCTCTTGCACACATTACTTGGCTCAGAAAATGACCTTGTGTGACAACTATCAATCAATAAACTTAGAGTACATCTTTATTTAAAAAAAAACACGCATTTTCACAAGAGGGAAACTCTCATATTACAATTCCTTCATCTGGGGCAGACGCATAGCCTCGAACACGGGTCTCTCGAGTGAACAACTGTAACTTATCTTCTCCCCCGCCGGCTAGTCTCCCTGTCCCGCATCAAATGTAAAACTTGTCAATTTGCCATGCCAAGTTTGCCACGCGTCATTTTTTGAATTGGCTATCGCTAAAGTATTTCCTCTACTTGTAATAGCACTTGTGTAGTCTTTGTATAGCTCCACAAAGAGGTTTTGTTCATAGCTGTTGAAAAAATAAACCTTACCTTTACCTATCTTCGACATGATCGCGTTTTCGACTTTCGCCTGTTCTGGGCTTTCTATGTACAAGGTGCACGCGCGTAAGGCAAGGTTAGATAAGCCTGGTTGGAGTTAACTCTGATAAAGCGCGGAAAATGTGTTAGTGGAATGGGTTGAGCCACATGTTAAAGTTGAGGCTAGTTCAATCGAGGGTTAAACAGTTAAGCGCCGCTATCATTAGCGACTTTGACGGAATACCCGTCTGGACTGCTAGTTTTAAGCTCCAAATGCGCTACAAGAAAATAATTGAGGAGGTGAACTTTTGTTTCCATCTTCCTAAAGTTGCTGGTTTTACAAGGGAGGACGGAGCCAAACTTTGTTTCAAAGGTAATTGGGCAGAGTATGGGAATTGTAAATCCACGACGAGGAGTAGTGTAGGATGATGTGTGTTTGTATGAGCCGAAGTTAATAATACACATGACGTTAGCTGAGGACACTGGCTGACAGAGGGGAAGCATATCCAAAATAAAGTGAGTTTATGCACCTCCTAAGTTCCTGACGAATATTCAATGAAGATCAATGTCATGTGTCATGCACATTTTGCAATTATGATTTTAATGTTAGCCATCAAGGACCAACATGTTAGGCCATTCTTTTTTCTAAATTAGACTAACATGTGCGCCTAAGCTGCGGTAATTATGCATAAATGACAGTACTTTCCAGCACAACATAAACACTAGCAGTGCCGTTTCTACCATTACGCTACAGATTCGTGTCGGGAAAGCCGACAGACTAATTGTAGGTGTTTTTCATGTAAGCTAATACATCGTAGTGTGGTCTTGAGCGAAATGCAGATATGGAGAAGAAATTGCATCAGACTAAATTAAGTTTAAACTGCCAACAACAGAAGGGCAGGGAAAGCGTAGGAGAGAAGGTGAGCCTGTGTGTCAGTGTTTAATTTGTCATTTAGAATGTCGAAACACACAAAACTACTGCTGGCTAAGTAGATGGAAAGGACTTTATTTGTTAGACGGTCTAACTAAGCAACATCATGCAATAGTGACTTTTGCTCAACGAAAAAAGTCCCACTCAGTCACAGCCAGCCATTCGACGTGCCCGTTTAGTCAGATAAGCACAGCCTGCTCATCATTGTGATATTTTACTGTGAACTAGCAGATGGCTAGGTTATGCCATGGTTCCTGGTGGTCTCGTTGTGATTGAAGTAACCTACTTTGCCCATATTCAGGAGGCTCTAAAGATACAGAATCACTTACCTTATCCATCTGTGAGAGGCTACTGCCAGTTTAAAAACATATTCAATAATCAATAGGCCAAATATTGTGATAACAGCCGATAGTCTATAAAAATAATCAACCATATGCTAATGAATAATGTGAAAAGTGCCCCCCTTAATAGCTCAATTGGAGGGGGGCGGAATATGGATATAATATTAAGTCTATAGGATATTATAGGTTAGGCCCTGGTATAAATTAATTTTTACTACAAAAGAGGGGTGTTTGTCACATGGAAAAGTCAGTCATTCTCTCCTCAGAAAGGCGAAGTCAGCAGGCTATGAGGCAAGCTATTAAGGAGAAGTGTTATGTCAAAAGGGACATAGCATGGTATTTGGGATTTTCTTATTTTTATAAATATATGTATTTTAAGACATGTAGGCTAGCATACCACAAAACAATATATTTTTCAGTTATAGTTAAGTTCTGTTTAAGGGACATTTATTGGATTACCATGGATACCTTTTGTCAAATGTCTTGGTGAAAACAGTGGAACAAAAACTTAAATTGTGTCAAAGCACAGAAAACAGTGGAATTAATTGCCTTCATCATTAAATCATTAAAAGATTTCATGTACTGTAATTGAATATTCAATATCGAAATACTGAATGGTCTTAGGAGGGAACTATGTAGTTAAGTAAGCAATATTTTGCAATACAATTCATAACTAAATTATTCATTATGATACTGCAATCTTTCTGCTTTGGCAGATGGACAGTACATATATCGTCTTCATGATCTCATATCGCACACTCCTACTGGTAAAAACGTTCTGTTTCATCTCCGCGAATATTTGGAATGCCCGGTTGTTGTAGCAACAAAATGAAGCTACATGTTAAGATTCCAGAACACAGCAACTCAACAGTGCCCAAGTACGGTTTGATAAGTGCAGTGTGAGTGCAGACCAGGAACCAGAGACAACTGTATTCTGGTACGGTACGGGTAAACTGTACCTAGTGTGAGTATACCCAGCAGTTTGGATTTAAAATTATGCACAGTGTTATAGTTCTTTGGTGTTGGCCTGCAGTTCAAATTCAGTAATGTTATGAATCTGTGGGCTGTACAAGCTGTTTATTTTGATGTATGTTTGAAATAGTGAAGAAACCATCTACATTATGGATTACTTTCAACTGGTGTCTGTGTGTAATTTTGAAACAGCGAGGAGATAACGTAATTCATCTAATGTTCCAACTTCCTTTATCGTGAGCTACAGCTAAATGCTATTGCAGATAATCACTGACTGCTAAACTAGGCTATAATTTCAAAGCCAGTGTGGCATTGTTAGCAACTTTTACTAATCTTTGCCCACACGATCATGGATCTTATTCACTGAAATTAATGACTGAAGGCTATAACTGACATATAAATTAATATTAATATGTAGTGAAAACGACATGCATCTAATAAACCAAATGACAAGTTTGGCCATGCATCTTCATGGGGGAATGGTTAAAGCATAGAACTACGAATCATGATTTCATCTTGTTATTAAGTCACACGTTCAATTCCTGCGGAGGGCACATTATCTTGTCTCTACTAAATGTGTTTAATTAACATTTCGGACATAAAAGAGTTGTTTTTCTGCAATGTTTGTGAAGATTCATCATGACTTTTGTTATCAAAATCCCCCTACAATCCATAGCCTTTGATATAAAACGTCATGGTCATTAGGGCCTACATCAAAAGTCAGGCTGCTACATTTGAAACAGGTGGTAAATGTCTACTCTAATTACAGGCTAATGCATGTTAAGAGTATCTAAAGACAACTGTAGGTGGCGGTAATGCATCAAAGCAGGAACAACCCAAACATTTTAAGCCCCAAAAAGCCAAAAAAGGCGTCATGTGACCATAACTTAGCCCGTGGGTGTCGTGTTAACGAAGCCTTTTAACGAAGGGAATTCTGAGCAGTCGTCTAGCCTATGCTTTTGAGTATCACCTGCATCGTGTGCCGATGCTTCGGACTGTTGGTTATAAACACCTAACTTGCTTCGTCTGGAGTATGGCTTTGGGAAACAGGAGCGCCGTAACTCCTTCGGGCAAGCACAGGAAGTAGCTATGGAAGTTACCAACAATGCTTTTGGGAAACCCACCCCTGATCGGATGAAAACAGTTTAATTGCAGTTATGTTGTTGTTAGCAACGGTAACTGCGTTGTAATGATGGAAAACGTAATTTCTTAGATTACTGTTACTGATCACTCTTAAGTAGCCAATCTGCAGACGTAACTTTGCTTCTCCTCTATTATGCAGTTCATTAAACTTTATCCTTAATGTTTTCACATTCCTCCCTGCGCTCCCCAAAAGTACTGCACAACACGCATGTGCTTTCTCATTCTCCCAGGATGCAAAACAATTGGTCGGTCGGCAACTCCTCTCGGCCACGCGATTGTTAAGTCTCCTGATTGGTCACTAATAAATGATTTTTGGCACATCCCTAGTGCAGAATGTAGCTAACAAATAAGTCTATGCATTAAGTCTATGCAGTTACTAAACAAAAAAATTGCGCGCCTCTGATTCTCAAAATTGCGATTATATTGCAAATGTGATTAATTGTCCAGCCCTAATTTGTGCACCATATATGTACTGGGCTCCAAAGAGGTTAGCTTGTAAGCAAGGTGCTACCATTGCACTGACACACCATCTCAAACACAAGGCTAGTCGTTCGCAGGTCACTGCACGATTTCGTTCTCTATTAGGAATATAATGTTGCAGTATACATCAGTTAATAAATAGTAAAGATCTGTCATGGTTGTCCTAAAGTTTGTTATGAAGTTTAATAATTTACCAGATCTTGAATGCCTAGCTAGGTTTGATGTTTGTATGTTAGCTCCTTGACTCATTGCTCTGTTAAGCCATGACAAATAGGACAAACAACGTTTTTTTTATCTCCTGTGTGTTCTACTTTTTTCATTATCATAACATGAGAGCAGGGTGTTGAAAGTTTGGGGGTGACTGTACGTTTTATATACAGGGGTGACTGTATATTCAGATAAGATGCGCATTGCAGGATATATTTAAAAAGATTGGCCAGTGTTATAATTGTATTTTGATGGCTTGACTTAAAGTTTAGCCCTAGGGTAACAAATTGGACAGGTTAACCGGTTTCAACCGACTAATGAGGCTTGGTGGGCTGTCCAACGTTTTTTACATATACATGAACAGAAACATAAAATTTTTGCCAAGGAAATGCTGCAGTGCATACAGTCTATGGTCGAGAGGAGCTAGTGGCAAAATTAAACGTAGTTAAAGGTAATGGTGTGTTCCTATGCGGTTGTCAAGCAAACCTTTTAAAATTGATTCGCTTTTCTGAGACTTTTGTGTTGGGTTGTTGTTGCTAGCAAGTTAAACAATTTATTATTTTGAGTAATCACTATACAGGCCTACCTGAATAGCAAACTAGGTTATTTAGTTTGCCAGTCAAGATGATTACAACGTTCCCACAAATCGACTGGGTCGCTTTCAATAGTATAGAGAAAGGACATTGCCCTTCCAGCTTGCAAAATCGATATAATGTAAAGTCTCATTTGCCACCAAGTTCAGAAAAGTTTTCATGTTGATTTTGCAGAGTTGCATTCAATTGATATACTGTAGTTGTCTGGTATTTTTTTGCAGTAATTAAAAAAAAAAGTCTGAGGTTAGTTAGGCTCCTAGTACTGAACTACTTTAGCCTCTTAGTGAACACGTTGGACTGTTAGTGCCATGTGCGATAGATCAAACATATAAATAAGTGTAATTCCATCAGAGTATACATTAGACCAGTGTTTCTTAAAGTGTGGTCCGCCAGCGACCTCTGGTGGTCCGTGAGGGGATCAAAAAAAATATTAATTTAGTGTTTCTCAGTTTTCCCAGCGTATACATAAACATTATGCCTAATAGAAGCATAAAGATGAGATTGGTAACTTAAGGTTATCCTAATTGCCAGTGCCTAAATTGCCTAGGTTGTTTCGCATCTCCTCTCTAGGCAACATAGATTGGACTGTAACGTAGGCTAGCCACAGGGAAGTGAAAACACTTGGTCCTTGGTCTGAAAAACTTAAAGAAACACTGCACTAGACAAAAGGTAAATGTAAGTTTTCTGATTAATGACTATCAAAACCAAAATATTAAAGGCCCACTGCAACATTTTTCATTTAATTAATCTGTTTCATACGGTTTAGGATGCTAAAATGAGTCATTACACGGTGAACAAACGGTGTAGAATGCGCCACCGTGGCCTATAGCGGTACATACAGCACTTGCAATGTTCAGTCTTTAGAGGGAGCTCGTTAGAGAAAACAAACAGAAACAGAAATGCAAGTTTTGTCTTAAATCGTCTCCAGCATGGGGGATGCATTTTTTTTCACATGCGGAGGTAGAAGCACAGACATTTAGTAGCATTTTTAAGTGAAAAAAGATGCTACTTTTGACAATCGAACGTGGGACCAAGAATGACCATTCTTGTGTAAATGGGAACCTACATACTGCTGTAATTTCCCTGTTCTCTGCAGCTAGGATTTTTTCCAGTGTTTTTCTTTTAATCAGGCATTGATGCAAGTAGTTCACGTACCACTGGTCGGACGGTGTGCCTCATGGCAGGAAAAATTTATCTGCAAACGCATCTCCGCATCGACCGATGCCGATACACAAAAAAAAAACACAAATATGGGCCTGATACATCGGCCGACCGATGTATTGGTCGTTCTAATATAAACAGTTTTCTGTTAAATGCTTTGGCCAGTAACAGTTTGGTTGAACAAGCGAAACATTCCATGAACGACTTCGCAACTCAATACACCTTGGTTCTGTGGCAATTGCATTGCAGTGACTGACGCAGAAGCAAACCAAAATCAACAGTAATCGTGTCAAATCGATGCATAAGCATGAGGCCCTTAGGTGTAAATAAGGCCCATAAATTATCAACAACACATGGCTCTGATGGCACTTTGATGATTGATTGAAGATATTTACATTTGTTAGCCAATGTCAGAATTGCTAAGAAACGCATGACCACCTTGAAACAGCCCCCTATGCACCAATATGCTAAATGTATTATAAGTCTATTGGAGCCTAACTGTCACTCTGTTCATGATGTAGTTTGGACGCATGTCTTCCAGAAAGCTGTGAATTTCTTAAAGAAAGACAATTGTCATCTTTCACTAAGGAGGCTGACAGTGCTGTTTTCTTTACTCCAGGAGTTGGAGCAGGCAATTATGAAGCAGGATGCAGATTTCTTGGCAGATCTCGTTTGTTGTCTTCTACAGGGATGTTACCAGCGGACTGACATCACGTAAGTTTAATTCATAACACTTCTCAGAGTCCTTAGTGAGTATAAGGGCTGTTTGGTTTTCATGATGAACAAAAGGTGGTCAGGGGCCTTATTTATAAACTCTGCACAGGGTTTAGAAGTATGCACAAAACTCACAATGTGCGTATTCAGATTTATAAAAATGTGCTCACACACATTCCACACCGGTTTCAAAGCAAGACAGGCTTGTTGCCAACGTATTGCCAATCGGGTAAATGCGTAGCCTAAGTGCAACGTTATTGCCGCTTGTTTCTTAAAGCAACACTGTACTTCAGTATTGAAATATGTTCTTCCCCTAACTTAGACGAGTTGATACATACCTGTTTTGTCTCTGTGCGTGCAGGCAATTGTTCTGGTGCGCTAAGTATGGCGGAAGAACACTTGGGAGCCCTTCGCCGTCGGCGCAGTAATATCCTCTCTCCTGATAAGTCTTCTCCCCTAAGGATGTTACTGCGCCGACTGCAAAGGGCTCCCAAGTGTTCTTCCGCCATACATAGTTCTCCTTGTTATCTGCTAAATTGCTACATTTTATTTTGTGTCACCACAACCATCTTAAATAACTATTCGAGTATCCGCATGGAAATAGGAAAGACGTGGATTTGCTTGGTGGCTTCTAACTTCAAGGCTGTTTAGTGTACATTGAAAGAACTGGGTTAAGCTAAATGCTAAGAAAGTAGTATCGCGCACCAGAACGATTATAACACCCATGAACATAATAACTTCCCACAAATGTAATAAACCACAAACGTAATAAAAATATGCACTTTTAAAATGAAATAATCCTGCAAACGTAATAATTTCCCATAAATGTAATAACAGTCGCCTACTGTTAACGTAATAAAAAATTTCCCACAAACGTAATAATTATTACGTTTGCAGGAAATTATTACATTGGTGGGAACATTGAAAAAACTTATTACATTACCCTCCCATAAACGTAATAAATCACAGATTTGGTGAAATTGTTACTGTTTTTATCAGATGTAGGAGTTTATTTGTCCGTCATCTCATATCTCTAACCATGTAGCCTGCTGTCAGAGCTTAAAATCTGATGAAGTGGCATGCTGCATATGTTTTATTGCTTCCCTCATTTGTTTTTATTGATAAAGTTTGATATGTGTGTTCATATTTTCAAAGTAACGCTTATTCATTCTCTCCACAACTGACAATGTGAATGAATAGCATATGTTAAGTTTAGCCCCTAATATTAAATTCCTGAATGTTAACACTGAAAAGGGTTGTGTGAAAAATAGCTGTCCATTTAAATAAATGCCTTAAAATGCAAATACATTTGCCAATAAAATTAACGAAATCAGCATCTCTGTAATATGCACAATGGTTAAATGTCAAATAAACTTGTGTTCAAAAACATCTTTAAACATCTTTGGTGAAAACATTATACTATTATCAAAAGATGTGAGGCTTGAACCACACAAAGTAGGCTGAGACTTGATGTAAACTGAACACATTTCAATTACTTAACATCTTTGGTGAAAACATTACAACACTGAACTCTGAGCCTAACTCAAAACTTTAAAAAGCCTAACTTAAAAAAAAAATCTTAACTAAACTTAACTACATTTTTAAAAGATGTAGACCCTTGACCACACAAAGGCTCTAGCATTGATATGACTTATATTTGATGTAAACTGTACAAATTTCTGACTTGAACAATTCCACTCAACTCAAATTAACATAACTATTTTGCACACTGTGTGTGTGTGTGTGTGTGATACAGTAGAGAGAGGGACGCAGGGAGAGATGGTCATGCTAGGCACGTTATTACAAACCTTTCATAGGCCTCTGGAAAAATAAAAAAACATTAACACATCTCAAATTTTCAAAAACATATCAAGAACGGATATTTCATAAAATATTGCAAAAACACGAATCTGAGGTTTGTAGTTTTTCCTCACTTCCAAAACAGGTCTGTTCCTTTGTAGCGACCTAGACCCTGATATGAGAGGGACAGCCATGCTTTCATCCAATTTGCATTTAGTGAGAATAATTCTTTTAATCTCTGTGACAAGCCACTACCACGACCTGCTGCTTTATATATTTTCATCATGCTAATTAGTGGACTTGCCACTAGGTGGCAAAGTCCACCATTGTTCTTCGCAAGTTTCTTATGCTTATTCCGCCGGATTTTTAAGCCGCTACTCCTCCTAGGGCTTTCGAGTTAGAGACACCGTTCCAACTCTGACACGTCCGGCCTGATCTCGATCAGTGTGCTTACATTCATATTTTTGATATCTCTGGGGTTCTCCTTTAGAAAGAATGGGAGAGATGCTTGTGTGCAGGGCTTAAAGTATCCCGGCACCATGCCGTATCTCCGGCGTGCGGCCGTGAGGGGGAAAAATATTTTAGAGCCTGCGCATGCAGTTTAATATTTTCGAGCCAATTTATTTCACCTACCAATCATATGAGAGGAACGCAGCTTTAACTAACGTTACAAATCTATCAGAAACAGAGAAGGGCGGGTCCTTGCAATAGCCTACGGTTGTTTTTCTGCAGAGAAAATGCAGTCTAGTTGTAGTATGCGCCCCTTCAAGCTGCAGTTTGTCTGCTAGTGATTCTCTTATATCCATGGTAGGTACCTACTTGTAAGCGCTCTGACCAACAAAGTCACTCTATTGAATGTGCCAACCATGGACATATCTATGCTGAGAGTATGTTTTATAATCTCAGACAGGATGTCTTCAGGTACTGATGGCACACTCTCCTCTTCAGGTCCGTTGGAAGCTGTGTCCTTTTGAGGAGTTGTGGCTCCTGCTTCTACATGACACACCTGATGAGAGATTCTTTTTCTATCTGCCTCAAGAATAGCATCAATGTATAGACTGCTATCACCACTCAGACTAACATAGTGCTCTCCCTGTCCCTCAGCAAAATGACCAAGAAGTAAAAGGGGCAAGTTCTCATCATAGATGTTTGATGGTGATAAAAGAACTGACGCATCTGGCCCAAGAGTTGAAATAACAAGAATCTGTATGTTGAATATTTCAGAGGCTCTTTGCAAAGTGACATGATCTCCATAGGTGCCTTTTTTGCAGCAACACTGTATCAGATTTTAAGCTCTGACAGCAGGCTACATGGTTCGAGATATGAGGTGATGGACAAATAAGATCCTACATCTGATAAAACAGTAACAATTTCACCAGATCTGTGATTTATTACGTTTATGGGAGGGTAATGTAAAGTTTTTTCAATGTTCCCATCAATGTAATAATTTCCTGCAAACGTAATAATTATTACGTTTGTGGGATTTTTTTTATTACGTTAACAGTAGGCGACTGTTATTACATTCATGGAAAATTATTACGTTTGCAGGATTATTACATTTTAAAAGTGCATATTTTTATTACGTTTGTGGTATTTGTGGGAAGTTATTACGTTCATGGGTGTTACACAAACGATTGCGTGCACACACAGAGACAAAACAGGTATGTATCAACTCGTCTAAGTTAGGGGAAGTACATATTTCAATACTGAAGTACAGTGGTGTGTTGCTTTAAATCTGTATTAAACTACGGGGGATTATTAATTTGCAGAATGCCTGAAATGTTTGGAAATAATTAAATTGCCAACTTGGATTTCTTAAAATCACCTACAAATGCAACACAGTTCAGAAATGTTGCATTTGTTGCATTTGTAGGTGCTATATCAATCGATGTCAAAATGCACTGTGATAAAAATGGAGCGTGAAATGTCATATGCCGGTTTGTCTAGGAAGCTGATTGCCTTACCTTTTTCAAATCTTGCAGATATGAGACTCCCTAAACTACGGTAGTCGTGGACTGAGCCTAGCCAACTTGCATCCAGGCTTGTCACCATGTACTGGTGATCACGTCATCTAAGAATTTAAAGCTATTTGTAATACATGAATTGTCCACTGGCAAAATATCTAAGTGCAAGGCACATCATCTGCTCAATAGTAGCATTACTACAGCGGGTGATTTGAAACATGTGCCTCGATCAGATGACAAAGATAACAAATTCCCTCGGCCTCTAAAAACCATCTACCTGTAAAGAGAGCCCCTCACAATACGAGCACCATGGATCATCTTAATACGCAGGCATTGTCTTGGGAGAAAATGTTGGCGGAGGGGCGGCACTCAGGTTAAAGGTGTCATCTCATCGTTTTTTCGTTAATTTTGCGGTGATCTGTAGTACTAATGAACTCCCTGAGAACCGGTTTTAGATGAAAACATGCTTTGTTGCGTCTGTTTCATGCTGTTTTAGTCCATTGGGGAAGGTGGGAGGGGACGAACGAAAGGATTTTGCCTCTTAACATGAATATGCATGACATGCTAATCTGCTCGCCTGTGATTGGCTAAGTACACTGTGACGCTACCTCCAGTTCGTCACTGAGGATTCCGCTGCTCCAATTTACATTGCGAGACATGCAGCTAGTCGAGAATCGAGGCTCTTCTGTGGCGTAACGTAATGTCTTTGGAGATACAGCCTTATGTTTATGATCCTGAATCCGAGGAAGAAGAAGAGGTAGCACAAGAACCGCTTTCTGATCGTTTGTCAATGAACGTTTCAGAATGGTAATGTTTTCATGTCAACTCAAATTTTCTTCTAAAAGAGGTGGACGTTTGTGGCGATTCTTATCATGCTTTGCAAGTTATAATAAACACTTGGAAACGTTCAGAAACATAGACTTGTTTCTTTACACTGTCGACAGTTTTTGCAACCTTCCAGGTAGATATTTTACTTCACAACAAAGGGTTAGCACCCTGCTAAAGCAATTCAGCCACTGACGTTGCTTGCTAATCCTATGCCAGTAGATAAGATATTGCTAAATCGTTCGACCGGACCTAACTGTTGTATAACAATCAAAGACCGTTTTGATCATAACAATGATCTAAACAAAAATACCTACATATATTCTGCTAGGTGCACTTGCGGGAATTGCGCCACAATGCCCACAGAAGCAGAGAATGTGTGCTGTAAGGAGACACCCCCGGTAATGAGAACTAGCTTTGGTTGATGGGAGTTCGTTGACAAAGGTTATTCATATTGTTTATATTCACGTGTCCACACATTTACATGTGTGGTGCAAGGAGACTTCTCCGGTAATTAGAATCATTGTATGGCTTTGGTTGAATCAAATTTGTTGGTAAAGGTTGCTCATGTTGTTTACATACAAGGTAACATAAACCATCTTTAGCCGGGGTGGGGGGTGGGGGGGTGCTCCTAAGCCAATATACAAACCTGGGGTGCGTTTCTCAAAAGCATCGTTGCTAACCAGTTACCAAATAAGTTGGTTGGTAATGGACAATTGCATTGCAACCAACAAAGTTGCTTACTTGGTTAGCAACGATGCTTTTGGGAAACACACCCCAGGTCCTTTTTCATCAAATAACTTATTTACACACACTATTTTATTTACACACATTCTTATTTACACACTGTTTACACAGTAACACAAAAAACACAAAAACATCCAAACTACATACATAATTTACAATGTGCTCTTTCTGCCAGGCAATGCAGACATCTGGCCTACAGATCCTTCGTGAGCTGGTGCTGGGGCTATCTAGGGAGAAAAGTTAGAGTGGTCCTACGGATCCACAGAGAGTTCCCGGACACAGAGGGTCAATATGTTGGCTTTAGGGCGGCCCTTGCCTAAAGCGTGACCTACACACAGCCACAGCTTCAGTCAGTGGAGGGTGATCAAATACTGAGGCCAGATCAGGCACAGGGATTTTTTGGAGCTCCTCCAAGTAAGGCTCAGGGTTGGGGACTGCAGCTGCAGCAGATCGTGTACCGACAGGGACTATTTCCTCAAACACCTTAGCAATCAGGTTGTGGACGTAGCCTGGAGGACAATGTAAATATTTATGTAATTTCACCTCAATTTGAAAATGTTTGTTCATAGCAATAAATAGTTTGTGTTCAAGTTACTTACAGTATGTTGGTGGTGATTTTACTGGCTTCACAGCATGTCCTCCCTTTTTGGCTTTTGGGAAATGTAATCTGTACCTCAGTTTCCCTGAGGTTGTCCTTGCCTGAGTGTGACCAGTGTTTTCATTGAAGTGCATTGATGCCAGATATAGTCTGAAAAACAAAATAGGCTGTAATGACAAATCACTATCCTACCAATATTGGTCACATCCAAACCAACATGATACGAGTAACTGATCAGTGCAGAAGATTACATTTTATCAATTGTAGCCATTCCTTGTTAAATCACAGTGACGTTACTTTTCACATGGTGGTAAATGTAGATGTGACAAAACATACCTGCACAACATCCCAATGAAAGGGAAGACCACATTTTTAAGTGTGAAGCGCAAGATAACACTGTGGAATGCCTCCAGTGTTGAGGTCTGGTACCGGGAGCTTAGCCTCTCTACATCACTGAGGACCCTCTTATTAGTGAGTATCTTCTCCACTTTGTAGAGGGCTTTTGAACCTAGAGACATGAAGCATAACGTAACTAAGGTGTAAAAACGTATGTTTTCACAAAACATTGACATACAATAGACCACTACACACCTGGTTGAAGCCACTTCTTGCGATCTCTTCTGGCGGATTGGATCCCTTCTCTTTAGCCACTTTTCGCAGTTTCTGAGATAGACCTGGTGATCACAAAAGGGGTTGACTTACTGTGATGAAAACATGTGATGCATATGCATCTAAACATTCAATCCTAATATTGGTACAGGGATATTGTTGTTGCAATGCACTGTTGAAATTCTATGTTGAAAAGTAAGACACTAACCTTTTTCCAAATGGCAGACATCATAGTAGTGAGTAATCTTTTGCTCAAAGAGATATTTCTGAATATGGGGATGGCGGTCTGTCACAATGTAATCGAGAGCCACACCCTTGGACTCCAAAAGATGTAGGCTTCTTTTGAGTCCCTCTTTCTCCATGTTGTGGCTCCCTCCAACCTCGTTGGTCTGTAAACAAAACACAAAGGGCATACAAGTTGTAGGAGTTTGTGAAAGTCAAGTTTTGATGTGTGTACAGTTATAGTGGACTGGTAAACGTCTGTGAGAGTGAAAGAAAACAGATACACTGATAAGCTGTGCACTGTGTAACATTGATAACTATTTATCTTACATCTGTGAATCCACTCACCTGGACTAGCTGAATGTCAATGATGCTGTTGGTCTCCAAATTCATCAAACTGTAACTGCTGTATTTTGCACTGTGGCCTGCAAATACAAAATGGTGCTATTAGAACTAGGTCATATTACTTTTTCAATCAGCATGAGGGCCATTTCCTTGCTATCCACCAGACCCTGCATTAAACCAGGAACTATAATGTACAAATATGCCAAAAGTCTGAGAAGATAAATATTGCTCAATCTAATTGGAGAGTAAGATTTGGGTGAAGTGTGCAGTGTACTATACCTTTTGTACTTGAAAATAAGAAGAGCTGGTGAAATATATGGAAGCAGATAGTTGTATGTTGCCTACAGACATGCTCCCAATCACTGGCTGGCTTCTCCATTGCTTTGAAACTTGCAGTGATGGCATTTTTGGTCGACAGACAAAAATGTTCCTCGTCTGTAGGTCCTCACATCCGACACCCGACTGCAGACTGGGCATATTTCAAAAAGTTCTATAAGGTTCTTCTCAAATACGATGTACTTGGAGTCTTTGTATCCAGTTGAGGCTGCATCACTATGAGACAAAGGCCATTATAGACATCCAAAATGTTAGTTTAACAAGCAAAACAATAACAAAAATATTTGTCAATAAACATGGTAATTTAGATTAAATTATAGCCCAAAACACATACGTTGGCTGTGATGCTTCAGTTAAAGTGCTCATTGACTGAGCTGGGTCATAGGTGGAGTCAAGGGGTTCTGGTATGACTGGAGATGTCACTTTCATCATCCTCCTCTTCTTCATCAACCCGAGGTCTTTTAGCTGGCCTTGGATGGACGGACTTGATGGGCGTAGAGGTAGCAGGCCCCCATGGTGCATCAGAAGTGCTAGTGGCAGTACTTCTACTTGTCATGGCAGATTCTGTTTGGGTACCTAAAGTAAATTAAGGTGTTATACTTTATAATGACACAGGATCAAAAAGAGTATAATTCTATTCTATTATTTCAAACAAAACCATAATGGCACAATGGAGACAAAAAGATTTCAGTGACTGTGAAAAGGTGTATGATTTAAGTTGCACACGCACAGGAAGACAACATTTGGGAATATCAATTCTTTTTGTAAAGCAATAAACTATCACAAACATTGAGGAGCACATAAGCACATGGCATTGCTAGACAAATACAAACTAGCACAACATAAATTGAAATAAGAGTTAGATCACAAACCTTTTCTGATGAGAGGAGCTAATGTACCCATAGAAAGCTGTGTAGCCCGATGGAAACATCTACAAGGTGGGTCTGTGAGTGCTGGCATGAATGAGGGATGTCTTCAAAGTCTGTGCTCTGGAAGACATAAAAACACTGTAAGCAAGTAATCAAACATTACAAACACTGTGAGCAAGTAATCAAAACATTACAAACACTGTGAGCAAGTAATCAAAACATTACAAGGCTGATGTATTCTAATGACAAGACGACATAAATTACAACGAAGCTATGATGTTTTCCCACTTTAGCTGGCACAATGCTCGTGCACCAGGGCCGGAGTGGGGCTACTTTCCAGACCGGGAATTTCAGACCCAAGACCGGCCCACAATTTCCATGGTAGTGAAAATAGGATAAATGAAGCAAACAGAAGATGGACTAACGTGACTAAGACGACAGAGTCCCGATTCTCCGATTACCCACCCCAAACCTGCCGTGCACTATTAACGTTAAAATAAGCAGATCGTTGAACATTGTTGCTAAGCAGATGCATCGTGAATGGAAAGCTTCAGTAACAAGCCTCCTGTAGCTTAGCCTGCTAGCCCTACTGGTACGTGTGTAGCTCTATTGAGTTTTTCATTTTGCCTGTTTAGACTAGATTAATGCCTGTGCACTATTAGACTAAGTTGAACATTGTTGCTAATTGTTCAACTTCTTTTCTGATCTGTTCTGTTGTTTTACGTGTAGCTTACATTAGAGGTTTGCAGGCTGAACAAGCAATCTCTCAGTACCTAGCTTGTGCCCATGGCTTGCATGCTAACGTGTAGGGTATAAGGCTAGTTTGTAACAAAACTGTAGATGGAAAAGTTTGTTTTTACTTACCGCCTGTGAACTAGAGCTCGATTGTCGAGATGGCACAGATCCAGGTTTTAAAACCAGCTTTGACGCAAATCCATCCATTTTTTCTTCCCATCTTCATTCTTAGGCAATGCATGCAACGTTACTGTTTTATTGCCACACATAAAACAAGAACTGAGTCGTTCCGCCGCCATAGCAAATCACTAACAAAAACACTATATCTACGTCGCTGTTCGCTGAGCTGCAGAAATGAGCTCTGGTACGAACTTCCTGCCTTGCTACTTCCTTCCTGCCGGTGGGCGGTTGCAAGCTAGCTAAGGTGGGCGGGAGGCGAGACCATGAATACTGATTCTCGGTGTGACATAGCACCGTTGGGGGTTTCTCATTCGATCGTTTTCCCTGCTGTTGAATACAGACTGGCGAACACAGGCGAATACAGGCTACAGGGGTAGGAGATCATTTTGAAGTTGAGCATACTAGTGCAACTTCGGCTGACCTATGGTAATGTAAAAAAATCAAGTATTAATCGGTTTATTGTGGAAGGGGACCTTTAAAAAAAGAACATAATCTGCTTGGACCAGGTTTGACAAGCTGCGTAAATTATGCAAGTTATGCATGTTAGACCATGCATGTTAGCCTTGCCACATCTCTCACCCTTTCTTCCCCTCTGTCAGAGCCATGTGTTGGTTACGTCTAACGTACTTGTACTTGAGCAGTGAGAATTATCAAGGCAAGTCAAGTTTTTTTTTTATATTGCACATTTGGTTGTTGGGATGCTGCGATCTGATCATATTGCTGAAACATAAAGGTTATTAGACCCTGTTCTCGTTAGAGACTTAAACACAAGAAGCAATGTTTTAAAATAAGTTCTATAACTTACTGGGAACCCGTGGAGGGACCTTAGTGACTTAATGAAGTGTACAGCTCCCGTAGGTTTTTTTTTTTGCTAAAATTAATTTTTAGTTTTATTTGCTTTATTTGGGATCCTACTATTGAAAAATGACTGGGTTCAAATTTTCTGACCCTGTTATGTCCCCCTCTGGGTGCTTTCTAGCCTTGGCCAGGAAACTGACCGCACACATATATTTACTTATGATCACATTTTCACAATCCTGGTGTCAAGTTAGGGGTTATTGGTGATGCTGAGTCCATTTATGACAGTTACATTGTGAAAGGAAGTTGTTATGACTAATTTTTTGGTAGTGGCCAAGGCTATTGTAGGAGATTTAACACATCAGTACACTCCAAATAAAAACTAAATGTCAAGGGGTCATATTAACTTAGCAAGTATAAATTGGTAGAGTAATTTAAATAAAGGGCGGTACACAAAGGATTAGAGGCACCAAGGCAGCTCGTATTGGAGGTAACATTTCTCCAAGTTCTTGGACCGAAATAGTTTCCACTTCAATTTTGTTTAGAAATTTGTACTACAGTATGCAATTTTCATAAGTAATACTATTGCTCAAATCCAGCAACTCTGTTCAAATATCAAATTTATAAAGGAACATCAATTTCACGCATTCATCATGTTCCAGGACATGTTTGTGGCAGAGGTGAGGAAGCAAATTGCTTGTGTTGCCTCCTACGGCTACGACTTTAGCCCGACAACACTTGCAGATAATGGTTATTTGATTAGTGTCAGCTTTGTTGAAGCCAAAGTACTTTTCTGTACGAGTTCTTCTGTGTCTTTAACATTGACAGTTTCTCAAAACGAAGAACGGCAAGAACGGACTTGTGTTCTTGCAAGTGCAAACTTACAATAAGGCGAGGAAACGGTAAGCCCAAACAGCAGTTTCAGTCAGTTGCGTTCTTGTTAATTACATTCAGGTGTTCGGAAGCTGCTGGATAGCCGTGACGGTTAAGTTTGTTGCAGGATTTGAGACTGTTGATCCAAAACGATGAAACAGTCACAACTTCTCGTCCCATTTTACAAATTGGCCATACAGGCATAAATTCCTTACTTATTAGTATTAGTATTTAGGTAGCTTTCGGTATCCAATGGACCATAGCAAAACTTCAACTGCCGTCTTCCTCCTCGTTCTACATGTAAATTTCAACCTAGAAATGGCCGGGCTGATAAATGCCAATCTGAAACAAGGTGGCTCTTGACATCGGCAGCACTAAGATACACCTCCTATATTTGCATGGTCCAACCAAAGATTGTTGGAATCGTCTCTGGTCCAATCCCCTGTTGCTTCATGAATTTGCCAGGGTAGGTGGGAATTACGAATATTTTCATTCTAAGCCTTTTAAATGAGCCTGTAAACAACGTGCTAGCAGTGCTCCTGGGTCACTTTCAGCCGCACAAATTTGCATACGCTATTATTTGGGCTCAGAGAACAATTTATGATGGTCAAAAAATTCTATGGGCGCATTTAGAAGTGTTTGCTCTACCAAACTACACTATCTGTATTGTAATACACAAATGTCTGTGAGGTGTCAATAAATCTGACATGTTTGCTGTATTTATTATTTAATGCTTTACATACAATCCATACGTGACGGATGGTTCCCATTGGCTCCTACTCTCCATCCAGTCCCCTCGTCTCCCCTGCTCCTCCTCATCCCGCCTCGTCCCCTACCACTCCTCCTCCGTTTCCCATTACCCCCCCGTGATTAGCTTAGCAGCTAGGGGGGGAGTAATCGTACACTGAGGGGAGGTATTTGGTTTGGGGGGGCGGGATGCTTTTTTCAAATCTGTCTCAGAGGCTCAAGTGATTTTCAGAATCGTAGACCATAGCTTTAAAATGGCATTAGGGACACTGATCTCTGAAGGATATGCTTCAGCAGCATCATCATTATGGAAGTGTACCCTTTCATTCAGTGCCTTTGCATTGCTGTAGGCATATGACTTTAAAGTAATCAAAGATGACACATATTAATAAAAGCTCTGCATTTAGAGGTGTTGAAAAACGAAGAATTCATTTATTTTGCAGTTTTATTCACTTTAAAATAAAATAAAGTAAAAAATGCAACACAACCGCGTCAGATCGTTCATGGCAGTAAATACACATGTCTAAGACAAGAAAATAATATTTTTTCAGCTCGACTAAGTGTGTGAGCTGAGAACTCATCTAAGCGCAAGCTTAAGGTGGTCCTCCTGGCCAACCTATAGTCATTATCAATTGTGAGTGGCCGCGAGACTCACATGAAGCTTAACAATCAGCCTGCGCCAAGTAGCAAATCCACAGCTTTATTAGGAATTCTAACACAAAATACTGAGATATTTCCAAAGAGACACAGAAAACACGACTGTTCCTTGCTCACAAACACACATGAAAAACGGTCTGACTCCAGCTCTAACACCATGAATCAAGCCTGGATTCTATGAACTAGTTATACAACTAGTTAGCCTATATGTTCATTTGTGTTCTATTTTCGCAATATGCAGTTTGGTCTGTTATGTTTGAATAGGCCTACATGAAGAAACTTAGTTTTACCTTCTTTTGAAGCCTCTTCAAAATCCACTGATAACTACATCCATTAATGAGGATTTAACTGTAGGTTAAATCAAAGTCCTTCTCCTACAAAAACGTCTCTGGCAGAATTTCACCTTCAGCCGAGTTAACGGTGCTGCGACAAATACAGGCCTAAATGTGCCGAATGCGGTTGCGCCCTCTGCTCATATTGCGTTCAGTAATGCTCACAAAAAAAATCACAAAATAAAACATTCACTTCGTGAGAATGGCAATCGCGACTGCATTGCATCTCCAGCAGACTAGAGCTCTGACTGCAGAAGCATATCCGTTTACTTAAGCTAAGTTAAAAAATACAAAAGTGGCTGGGCCTTTCATAGTAAGGAAACTTAAGAAATACGCAACAGAAAGCCATATAGATAGTGATCGTATAGAGTTTTGGAACACACTTGCAACAGTGAGAATTCTTATCCTTGAACTTGTAGAAATACTTTAACCTTTATATTGTGCTTTAACCACGTACCTGCATTCACAAAATAAAATATTCACTTCGTGAGAATGGCAATCGCAACTGCATCGCATCTACAGAGAAACGTACAATAGAAGGAAGGTCAAAAGAAAGCAATTCTCTCCATTGCTTAATTGCTGACCTAACGTGTTTCCCTCCAAAACGGCAATTTTCTTGGATAAAACATAGTCCCATCACTTTAACTGCGCTTATTTCCAAAGATATTCCAAAGATATAAACTACTTTTATAGACACATAAACATTTAAAGTGTTACTATGGCATGTGCACTTTTATGAAAAATATGAAGTTATCCACAGAGCGCTCCAAGACACAGCTTACCTCCAGCAGACTAGAGCTCTGACTGGAGAAATACGGTGAGCACAAGAGCTCAAAAATAAACAGAAATGAAAGTTCATTACAATTGCAGCCGCGAAGCCTCTCATCCAACTAATGTGAAACCTGATCCAACTAATGTACAACCTGAAAACCTTAATACAAAATTTTAAATATATAGAACATTTTTGAAAGAATTCACATTAACTAAATAGGGTTAATTTTAACTCTGTTACACATGTATATGACATGTGCGGTCATTTTCACTTTCTAAATGTTCTGTTCTGATTATTGGAATGAAATGTCCCTATCAGACAATCTTCGGTCATTATTTTTGACAAAACCAAATGCATTTAATCAAAATGTGAAGGTACACAATGAGACGTATAGTATCAACCCCACAAAAATCTCACTCCTAGGTTTTTGGAAAAGGCTGGTCAGAAACCGAAGGCATAGTTATACATTTACCATTGTGCTGAATCATGACATGACAATATTTTATTTTGTTCAGGAATAACATTCTGGACAAAGGTTGTTTTCTTTAAGGCTGCAATGCCAGAGGAAATCTCCACAAGTTGTCCAGCTATTGAACTGTGTTAACATCTCCCAGTTTGATCAATAAGTTCAATTCCGCCCTTACATTTATGACAGTGTGAATTAATTAGGGGTTTAGCAGAAGCAGTGGCAATTTGAGCCGTATTACATTTCCTCTATTTTAGTTTTTAGGCATTCTTAATCCTGATTGCACATACCATAACATACCTAACATAGTAACCTTTGACCTCTGGGGAGCTACATTGTGTGAAAATAGCTTATAGTTCATTAATGCCTACACTTGTTGAAGCAACATTTGGGACACATGCTGTACCTACTGAGAACAGGAAAAAAAATAGTTGACCTTGCTAGACCCCCACATTCCTGCTTAGTGTTATATTTACTTATGTTGTTCTTTTATGTTAGACCTGACTGCTTCAGCAGTTACCTGGAGGACATTATCAATTACCGTTGGGAGTTGGAGGAAGGTAAACCCAATCCTCTCCGGAAAGGTCCCTTTGAGCAGTTGCCTCCCCGTGTACAGGTGGAACTGCTCCATAGGCTGTGTGATTATCGTTTGGATGCTGCTGACGTCTTTGATCTTCTAAAGGTAGTGTGGTATATTTAACTCTATTTAACCATGCATGCGGTCAAATTTCCCATGAAAGATTGGGATGAATGTAGATATCTAAATATCTGTGTTTCTTGTCAAACTAATTTAAAGTGGACATATTATACCTCTTTTTAAACAATTTAGAATGGGTCTATGGGCTATACAAATCAAGTTCATGAAGTTCTTTGCACAAAATCTCTCTCACATCAATAGATTTTACCAGCTCTATTCTTGCCAGTTTCGGTCTCTCCCAAATTGAGCCGTTTAAGGGCTCTGTCACTTTTATGCAAATAAGCTGTTGCTGGTCACGCCCCGCCCTGCCCATGAGAAGCCTCCGGCTGCGTGAACTGTTTACATTGCTCGAAAATTACTGCAAATAGAGCCGGTATCAGACCCCGATGCCGAACAGAGGATCCACCAGCACAAACAGTAAGAATGCAGCAAGCGGTTTCTGAAGTCAACTTATTTAATAAACTTATTTAATAAACCTATTTGTTACCATTGGATCCCTCCTTAGTTGTTAGCCTTCCATGTTTAGTTTGCCACAACAATGTAGCCTAATGTAAGGTTATTTTTTAGAAACATAATGCCATCTCTTTACAACATTTAGTATTTGCTAACATTTTAAACTCAACAAAGCTTGAATACGTTCAAGTAACGTTTTATAAAGTGAGGCTACAACTGCTAACGTCAGACTATGGGCTTTTAGACTAACGTTACTTGATGGCGCGCCTCCACTGATGATAACATGATAAACATTTCATTTAAACCTAGACAATATTTTAACAAGCATTAGAAGGTGTTCACACTGGGTGGGTTTTTTTTAAGTAAAAAACACACACTCCGAGGCTTTTTCTAGTACAAAAAAAGCACTGGCAGCATTTATCAGTTTTTTACCATGTCATGAATGTGAGCTAATGTATATTAGCTAACATGCTAACTTTTGAAAGGTCTGAAATAAAGACAACTGGTAACCAAAAAAATCCAAATATGGATAACTTTACTCAATAGATCACTACTACATTACACAGAGACATTGGCAAGTCATATCGCTCACGGTGTTAATAGTTGACATTTTATAATCCTCTACCTCGACCGTCTCCTGTTACTGCTGGTTGTCACAGGCAGATAGACATTAGCTTTGGCTAAATGGGTGGGGATTCGACAGGTGCTGGGGTTGGTCTATGCCAATTCCCTTAGTGTGACGTGAGAATAAGGGAGCCATCCAAATGGCTCACAGGAGCATAATATTCTTGACCGTTAATACTGCCCCTTTCGTAAACACACCTCAATTTGGACTTTAAGCGCTGTGGGAGGAACGGGTGTCGAAAGAGGAGAATGCGCACAGTCCACAGGCGCGTAAATGAAATCGCGTAAAAACAGACTTGCGCGCTTATCGGAGAATTCCGCCCTTAGGGCAGAATTCTGCTTTAAAGTGGACATGTTATACCTCTTTTTAAACTATTTAGAATGGGTCTATGGGCTATACAAATCAAGTTCATGAAGTTCTTTGCACAAAATCACTCTCACATAAATAGATTTCACCAGCTCTATTCTTGCCAGTTTCGGTCTCTCCCAAATTGAGCCGTTTAAGGGCTCTGTCACTTTTATGCAAATAAGCTGTTGCTAGTCACGCCCCGCCCTGCCCATGAGAAGCCTCCGGCTGCGTGAACTGTTTACATTGCTCGAAAATTACTGCAAATAGAGCCGGTATCAGACCCCGATGCCGAACAAGAGGATCCACCAGCACAAACAGCAAGAATGCAGCAAGCGGTTTCTGAAGTCAACTTATTTAATAAACTTATTTAATAAACGTATTTGTTACCATTGGATCCCTCCTTAGTTGTTATCCTACCATGTTTAGTTTGCCACAACAATGTAGCCTAATGTAAGGTTATTTTTTAGAAACATAATGCCATCTCTTTACAACACTTAGTATTTGCTAACATTCTAAACTCAACAAAGCTTGAACACGTTCAAGTAATGTTTAATAAAGTGAGACTACAACTGCTAACATCAGACTAATGGCTTTTAGACTAACGTTACTTGATGGCGCGCCTCCACTGATAACATGATAAAACATTTCATTTAAACCTAGACAATATTTTAACAAGCATTAGAAGGTGTTCACACTGGGTGGGTTTTTTAAAGTAAAAAACAGCGACTCCGAGGCTTTTTCTAGTACAAAAAAAGCACTGGCAGCATTTATCAGTTGGTAACTTTTTTTTTTACCATGTCATGAACGTGAGCTAATCTCACGTATATTAGCTTACATGCTAACTTTTGAAAGGTCTGAAATTAAGACAACTGGTTACCAAAAAAATCCAAATATGGATAACTTTACTCAATAGATCAAATTTATTACACAGTGAAATTGGCAAGTCATATCGCTCACAGTGTTAATAGTTGACATCCTCTACCTCGACCGTCTCCTGTTACTGCTGGTTGCCACAGGACGCCAGAGTTTTGATTCCTGACAGATTGGTCAGCTGTTCCAAATAGAATCCGACGTATTTCTCAACTTGAAAAACTGGCGGCAGCGTTTTAAAAAGCGCCCAGGTAGTACGGAGAGAAACATCTTTCAATCTAAGCAGATAGACATTAGCTTTGGCTTAATGGGTGGGGATTCGACAGGTGCTGGGCTTGGTCTATGCCAATTCCCTTAGTGTGACGTGAAAATAAGGGAGCCATCTAAATGGCTCACAGGAGCAGATATTCTTGACACCAAAGTCTTTCTACTGACCGTCAGAAAATGGATGGGCGTTTTTTTTCGCGCTTGGACAGTTTATAAGAACAGTAGCGGCCCAAATATGAACTCAAAGCCCCGTAAAAAGTGAGTTTTTGCATAATATGTCACCTTTAATTGATTTGAAATAGGGGCTGGATGCAGACAGTTTGCGTGTGGAGCCACTTGGAAAGGATGAAAGTGGTGCTGTATACTGGTATTTCTATGGCACTCGCATGTACAAAGAGGAACCAGTGAAAATCAAAGCCGTAGAGCCCTGGTATGAAAACAAAATTTGGCCCACAGCCTTTTAAAAAGAAAAGGATGAGGAATAGTTGAATATTTCATTGCACTTCTCTTTTTGATAATTCTTTCTAAAGTGAGACTATTAATGTGAAAGAGCCTGAGAGAAGAAAAAGGGGAAGGCCACCAAAGAAGAATACTGGAGAGAAATCGCTGAGGTACTTTTTAACCAAAATGTCCTCTACACAAGCTTTCTTTTCCTGTTTGAACTTTATTAAAAAAATGTAATGCTCTCCAATCTTGATACAAGCTAAGCTCAATTTATGTTTTATAGTATGACAGATGCTGTGGTGATGGATGAAAGTTTATACACTGGGTCCTCCTGTGGTCTTGGTGAGTCCATCGTGTTTAGCCCATATTTTTTGTAGGAAATCATGTTTTCAATTTGTGTGGGGCTCTTCGATGTCCAAAGAAATTGGGGGAAATGATCAGATGAACTCCAGTATGTAGGCCCAGTATCTAAAAGCTATATTATTGTGTAGTTTCTTAGCATAGCATTAAAAAAATGAATGAAGGGTTCATATGAGGGTATGTTTACATAGCAGTTAGCTTCTTGGCTTAGAATAGACAAAAGTGTTTTCTGACGTTAAATTGTAGGCTAAATGGAATGGGAGGGAGAGAGAAATGGAGAAGGGAGAGAGAGGATAAGACGGATAGTGAGAATTGTTCGGCATGACGGATGAGTGGTTTTGTGGTGGCAGTAGGCTACAGGTATTCTACGAGTTAGCCCTTTGATCCGTCAGAACTGCCCAAGGTTTCTTCCTTTACCATAACAAGAAAAAACAAAAAGCGATGATGGGGAGTTTTTCCTTGCTCCTGTTGCTTATTGGTGCTCTTTGTTGTGAAGTGCTGTGAGACATGTCACTTGTAAAAATTGAACTGAATATAGCAGCATAACTACGGTATGGTGTATGGCAAGCCCACACCACCACAGGAATGGTCAGTGGCCACAAGCCGTGGACAGAGGCAGTTCTTTCCAGTAATACCATGGGAAGGGGTGGTTTACCATACGCCATCCCAAACTAAATAGGAATAGGGTAAATAGGAAAGTAAAGTAATAATGTGTTATTGATCCACTTTAATTGAATATTTGCTACACACCAACTTCCCAACTAATTTTATTCTAACCTGTTTCAGAATTTGAACTTGGAAGCTGGTCTCTGGTTTGTGACACAGAAAAACAGTGGGCCAAACTTGCTGAAAACATTAAAGAGAAACAAGCGCCTCAAGATTGTCATCTATATCGCATCATCAGTGAGAACTTCATCCCAGAGATTGGCAGTATGATTGAGCACAAAGTAAGTAAAATTATGTAGTACTATAACAATACATTTACAGATGTAAACATACATATTACATTGTGTTATATATTATGTACTACATTAATACACAAACAAACACACACACACACACATTCAGAAAACGAATGGAAAAAGTTAAAATCAACAATTGTTACTTCAAGATCGGTCAAGAATGTAATGATTCCATTCCCTGGCTTAGTGCATACATTTCTCAGTCAAGTCAAAAACATACGGTGTATCTAGCACTTTCCCCACCTTGGATCAATATTCAAATAATATTCTAAGGGCATCATTATAGGTTATAATATATGATCTGTGGACATTACTTGACATGCTCTCACGCTGCTGCTAAGAACTGTCTCATACTGCACTGAAGTCACACTGGTGTTACATTTAGTTAACATTAAATAAAGACATTTGGGACAGGCTACTTATGGAGCACATAGATTAAAATGAAGTCTACTCTAGGTATGCGCCGTGAATTCGGCCACCGAAAATTTTTGTCTGAAATTCACCCAAAAGTGCATTTTTGGTGATCGGCCATAAGATATATATCACAGATACACCACACCCGAAACTTGTGATGACATGAGCAACCAGCACGAGGGAAATGGGAGCAAAATAGACAAAATTAATCGCTATAAACATTAATTCTGATTTAACTTTAAAATTCTTTACAATTTAACTTTTCAAATATTGATTATTCACATTTACCGCAATGACTAACACTGCAATAACTAAATATGCCGGCATACTGTGCTATAGCCACATGCAATCGCTGTTTAGCGACAGGCTATTTCTTTGGCTAGGCTTTCTCTTTGCAGGCACGTAGTTCTCATGGCAGGCCAGGCCGGTGATCACAGGGATTCTTCTTACGACTGCTCAGCTGTAGTAGATTTAGTGAGAAGCTATGGTGAACAGTTAGCAAGTGTAGCCATTGAGGAGTTGTTGTTTTGTAGATCTTGGCCTTATTTTCAAAATGGAAGATTATATATTCGAAGTAAAAGGATTTTCTACACTCTTCTACAAGCAGGAGATAATAATTAAAGTTTTATGATTGTCTTAAAATATATATATATTTTTTTTTTTATTTAAAAAATACAATCTAAAACAATAGTAATTACCTCCATCAATAAATTGTAATGTTCTGGTAAAAAAAAAATCCATTTATGTATACCTTTTATACATTAGACACAATGGGGATAGCCTTTTTGCGCCGCCATTTCAAAAGTTAAAACATCCACAATATCGTATTTACATAATTTTTAGAATTTGCTGCCCTTAAAAATTCTGGTTCTGTATTTATTGTTGTGATTCTTACACTTTAGAATCTCAAGCATAAACTTTAGTTGGCGTCATGGCAACCGAACATCGCTGTACTGGAATGTTTGTTTTCGCTGTACACACTACAAGGTAAAGCTGGAGTTTTTAGATTTATCCACCTCGGTGATCATTTTCAAAAATCATTGTTTTTGGTGTTGGAATGTGCCACCTTAATGTGTACGGAATGGCTAAATGTGTGTACATTTCCTGAGAGTGCACGTATTTGAAGAGGTGGACCATATCCTGTCTTTACTATTATGTCTTAATGATGTCTTTATGATGACCCCAATCTGTCGCTGCCGTCAAGAAAAAAACGTATACTGGAGCAAAATAGGGAGAGAAATCAATGACACACCAAAACAAGTAAATATTGGAGGAGATTTTCCCAAATGGAAGGAGCTAATTAAAGAAAGGAACTTCCAACGGGATGCCAATGTTGTCTGCTTTTTTCTGGATAGGTAGACTTATTCAATCAAAGTAAATAGATTTTTTTTTCGCAAAGTTTAGTAGGCATGCTTTTAAAATCATCAAATCTTAGTAAGCAAGTGATGAGATATAATGTAATCTGCAAGGCTGCTTGCATCGCCTACTTTCCATGTTTCAGGGCTTCTTGGCTAAGACATTATAATTGGTAACTGCTAAAAAGGTAACTTTGGTAACTAAGTCAGTTTTGTGTATCGTGTAGCCAGGGACAGTTGATGAAGTGTTCCAAAAGATCTTTGGTGTAGCGTAAACTATTAATTTTTTTTTCAGCTACTGTAGCAAGACATGAGAACCGTGGAAAGGGGGGGGGCTAATACATTTTATTCAAACGTATACCACTTCACCAATAGATGGGAGAAATTCTCACATATAGATTGTTTAAAGACAGAGATACTTTTAAAACTGAGGAAAGACAAGAAATACTTCTACAAACAAGGGATCAATGTTTTTCCTCAAAAGGAGAAGCTTTATAAGTAAAGGTAGGATGATGTGTTGATCATCTTTTTCTTTTTTTATGCTACAGTTTGCATAAAGAATTATGATATGAAATTGTAAACAAAAGTGTTGGGCAGTAGCTTCACAACAAAAAGCGAAGCTACTAGTTTAACTACATTTTTTAACACATTTTTTTGAGTAGCGTGGCTATAGTGAAGCTATATTCTGAATCGGATGGCTTTGCAGTAGTTTAGCTTTTTTTTTGGGTCATGTTGTATGGTAGCTTTCCTTAAAGCTAACTTTACAGTTGTCTATGGCCGAGAAGAGCTAGTGGCAAAATTGAGTTGAACGCAATGCTCAAGTGGTGTTCCTATGCAGCTGTCTAGCAAACTTTAAAATAGATTACCGGTAGCTCCTTTGAGAGTTTTGTAGCTGCCATGTTAAACAGTTAATTATTTTGCGTGATCACTTTTCTAACAGGCCTACTTGGATAGGTTATTTTTTTGTTTGAAAGCCACACTTGCCACGTTTCGAGATGATTCAGATGGTGACATTGACAAAGTGCTCAGATTGACAGAGGAGTTGATGGAAAAATACGATATAGCATGCTGGGATGTGGTAATGTCACGTGAGCGAAAGCTGCCTGCAAAGTTTAGTCAGTCTGTTGTCACCACAGCATTAGGAAAAACATCTGCTATTAAGAGTAATGGTGATCTGAGGGCACTCTGGAACTGTATTCTGGACAACCAGATGACTGAATTGAACAGCCGATTTAAAGACGACACCTATGGAATAATGCGAGCTTCAGCTGCCCTCATCCCGGGATCCACCTTTTTTGGCACACACGAACTTCTAACATCTCCATGCAGCTTGTATGGGATAACAGTCAGTGATGCAGAATTTGCCTGTTTCACCCAATTCATCAAGGGCAGAGCTGACAAAATGCCCTCATTAATTGAAATGTTGGATGCCTGCGCTGCTGATATTTTCCCCGGGATGAACTGTCTGTTAAGAGCCATCATCACACTACCCATGACGTCCTGCAGTGTTGAAAGACTTTTCTCCGCTACACACAGGATCAACACTCGCTTGAGAGCGTCAATGGTTACGGAACGCTTAAACAATTTGACCCTGTTGTCATTTGAAAGAGAACTGACAATCACTGGATTATGATGAGATCATCAGCATCTTTAATGCAAAACCCAGGCGACTCCGCCTTGTGTAGACAGGTAAGGTAGGCCATGGTGGTTTTCTTTACGTAGGCCTATAGGCCCACCGTTGCCTGGCAGTAGAAGAATGACTCGGTAGTCATTATGTATTTAGTTCTGCAAAATAGCCTATGTACAGGTAGGCTAATAAAGAAATCGTTATGGATACGTTTCATGTGTGATGTCCCTTAGTGGTGCTTCTTTATGCATTTATTGGTGTTTCTATAGGCAATAGGCTGCTTTTGAAAAGGTATTCTTCACATGCAACTATGCATTTCAGTATGGTTCTATTGAACGAGAAAAATTTGGGACAGTTTTTCCGAATACCGAATTCTGCCCTAATTGTCCCAAAATGATAGATCAGTTGTGTAGTTATTGTCTGATAGAACATTTAAAAACGTAATTCCTGGTGCTTTGCTGTTCATTGCCTGTAGCAGTGTATCTTCAGAAAAAAATATATATGTGTATAGCATAGCCTAGGCTACTCGCTCAAATTGATTACATGCGTAGGCTAATAGCCTAATAATAATAATAATAATAATTATTATTATTATACATTTTATTTCAAAGCGCCTTTCAAAACACTCAAGGACACTATACAATAATAGTTATTATTAGTATAGTAATACTAACAATACTTATTATTAGTATATTAGTAGTTGCCTAGTAGTTTCATTCATGTTGACATGGCTGTGTTTTCTTAATGACCTAAGT
>JAGFZM010002918.1:175561-275507 GCA_017657215.1 Limnothrissa miodon
TTTATTCACCAGACAGCAATTAGATAGTGACTAAAACTCAGTGATCAGCGCAACGGAGATGAATATGCAGTCACGTGAATCTAGAAGAGACGTTTTTTTTTGCATGAAAAACAGAAGCGTTTGTGTGCGCGTGCGCGAGGATGTGAGTGTGTAGGCACATGCTATTCATTTATTTATTGATTGATTTTGATGGCGAAACACTTTGAATGGGTTTTTTGTCTGGTTTCATCTGAGCAATCAGTTATTACCATGTTAGCAAGGAGTAATCTGAAGGAGTAGGAGTAATCTGAAGCTTGCTTCATGGTTAAGTTTTTTTGGGGCACATTCTTTTTTTCTGAATTTGCAGCAAGGATAGATAACAGGTGGCTTGTAGGGTGGCCCTTATTCTGTGTATGTGTATGTTTCAAGAATGACTTTTGAGGGCCCCATGCCCATATTTCGCCTAGGGCCCCAAATGCCTAGAACCGCCCCTGAGTGTTAATGAAAGCTTCGGCTAAAAACGGTTTAATGCTGGGGGTGAACGTGGGCATTGGATATATGTTTGTACTCGGTAACATCGTCCAGGTCCAAGTCACACCGAATTTCTCCTTTAATGTTACCATACATGGCCTTAACATGTGCACTCACACAGCGGTCATTTAAACAAAACCTGATATTTCAGTTGTAACAATAAAATAAACCTACGCTTACCTATTCTGAAGTGAACTCCTATCTTAGCAAACTCACTGACGTCAGTAGCCTACTGAATGTGGATAAGGCTATAAAAATATCCATTACACATCTAATCCTCAGCAATTTTAAGTTGCATGCTTCCAGCTTTAATTAGTAATTTAAATCAAGTAGCCACCACCAATATATGCTTTAACTGTGTTATATCTACTCATAGAACGTGTCCTTGTAAAAAAAAATTAAGAGGTGGGATCGACTGTGTAAACAAAAATGTCTATAGCGCGCTCACGGATATACCGCACAGGGGTAGTGCACGGTTTGCAAAAACGTGTATAGCGCCCGCGTTATATGCGTGAAAATACGGTATACAGGAGGTTTTCGTTCTAAAAATAGTGCTTAAAATAGGGGGGTCGTCTTATATTCGGGGACTAGATAAAATAGTGGAATTTAGAATTATGTTAGTTACGCGGGCGAATAGCCTACTCGAATAGCTCTCAGTGATCTCGTTGGAAAGCTCAAACATATTGATGCGTGTAATTCCACCAGAGTTTTCAATAGACCGGCCATTCTTAACCAACTTTGGGCCGTGAGGGCCGCAGTGCCCTGTCTGGCCACACAGACTAACGCGCTAGTCAGTTATTCAATAAACAAGAAGGTTGATTGTGTTGGATTTACTGTAGCTACTCTTCTGCGTCGTTGGAGTCACTGCAACGCGTGGCAATTCACCGCCACAACACAAAGGGGCGTTGGGTTGTTCTTGGAACGTTTCTGGAATTCTTTGCTCTGTTGGAGTGTCATTGCCATACAGCAGTTGCGTGATAACTTAAACCTGTGCGGATAAATAAAGTAATTGTTAAAAAAAAAAAATTGGAGTAGCAGCACTACACTTCTAAGTTATAGACAAATAGAAAATGCGAAGGAAAACTACGAACCTTACAATGGATTAGCTATCGCATGTAAACAAATACTTATGTGAAAGTATGAGAAGATATTTATCTTACGGTAAATCCAAAATTGGCCTCCAAAATTATATCCACCTTTTGGACACCGTCTCCCGATGTAAAACAGACCAAATAGAACTCTCGAGATATGTGTTGTCTGCGTGCTTTGTCTGCGCCGCTTTGACGCGATTTTGGGGAGGTACACAGAAGGTGACCCAGAGCTTCTGCAGTGCAGAAGTATAAATCCAGCTTTGGCTGCCAGCGTGTGGGTAAATATGGAGAACTTTTTAAAAAGGACAATAGACCATAGCGGCGTTGCATCCCCACAGAATAAGGCAAAATGTGTGCGTCTTATATGCTACTGTTTTTTGCACTTTTATTTTTTTATAATATTTTATATAAATATTTTTTATGTTTATATTTTTGTGCACATTTTTATTTATTGGATTTACACTGCTTGAATATATATATATATATATATATATATATATAGACAGTATAGTATTTTGGTATATGATTTCTGTAATGATAAACAGCACCTAAGCACTGTAGTTGTTTAAATTGCTCTGTTCATTGTCCTCTTTTGGGAAGGTTTGAAAAAAAAAAAACTGGAAAATTGCATATACAAAACATGATGATCAAAATATACATTATAAAAATGTGTTGGGCCCCGGGTAAGGTTGTCCTGAAAATGTTGGGCCTCAAGGTAATAAAGGTTAAAGGGGTAGTTCGGTTTTTAACACATTAAGCCCCTTTCACAGGTTGTCTAAAATGCAATAAAGTGGTTGACATCGAAATTTTGACGATTGCTTCTGTCTCGGCTATTTGGGAAATGTAGAATCGCCTCTGCCTGCCTTCAAAATGGTTAGCAAAGGGCATGTGTTGTTTCTATCCTTAAAACACTGGTTTTAAAAAAGTGCTACTCACCAAGTGGTTAGTGGTGCTCAATGATGTTCCAAAACATGTGTCGTAGCGAAATAAAGCTTCTGTCATGTTTTAAGAACCCCTGCACTAGACAATGGGCAGCTGTATTTTTTCTGATGCAAGCTTTGGCTTAAAATAGTTTACAAAAAGCCATAGAAAAACAAACTGTCAGAACTCAGTGTTTTTCCTGAGAGGTATTTCAAAAAGGTGAAACCTGGTTAAAGCCACTATGTGTAGGATTTATCTTCTATTTATCTTCATCTTTTATTAAAAATACATTATTTTTATTTTAAAAATATAATGTAAAACGATGGTAATTACCTCCATGAATAAATTGTAGTGTGCCCGTAAACTTGGTAATTTCCATTTATATATAGATGTGGCTGGGTACCAAATGAGAATATCCATTTTGCGCCGCCATTTTCAAAATGAGGACCATGGGAAATGAGGACCATGGGAAGGGAAGGGCTAATACATTTTATTCAAACGTGTGCAGTATACCACTTTGCTGATAGATGGGAGAAATTCTCATACGAAAAAAATAAAACTTACACATAGTGGGTTTAGCTGAAGGCAGTGGTAGTGAAGTAAAGCTGAAGGCAGTGGTAAACCTGCTAATAGAAGAGCCTGAAGTTCTCATTCCATTAACTAAACAAAGCCATCAGGCTTCTCAGGTTATCAGGTTTATTACTTTCTTTAGTGTGTATACACTGGTTTTAGAACAAGAGGGGGGGTGTTGGTTAAACCCCTCAGCTGTTCTAAAACCAGCGTATACGCACAGACTTGAGTGGCTTATTGCTTATCTAAAACTGTTTAAGTAAATTGTTTATAAGATTTCATTGCATATAACCATATACTATAAAAATAAAGTAGTGTTTTTTAATAACCTTTCTTCTGCCAATACATATAGTTCCTACGCGCTGCTTCGCTGAGATGGGTAACGGTTTTTAATTGACATTCGATTGCGCAGTAATACAGAAGTGAAGAGGCACCGCTGTCTGTTTACAATCATTTTACAACGGCTTGGAACGCAGAATCAGCCAAGAACCAAAGAAGCAGTTTTAGATCACAATAGTAAAAACAAAAAAATCTATAAAGGCTGTTTTTTAAAAGTTACATAAGCTTCAGTCTTGTCTTTGGTCAAACTCTTTTAAGTTTCATCATTTGTTGGTGCTTTAGTGCTCATGTAGATAGTCACCATATATTTTCAGATGAAATCCAAGCACTTCAACAGAATATAATTCTGTTCCCCTGTTCTATCTGTTCGTCAATCGACTTATTGTGATTTAATTTGGCGGTGACCGGGAAATTCTGAGAAGGTACTGTCTTGATAAACTGTCTTTTTAATAAAGTACCTGTACACTTTTAAAATTCCCATTGTCTCGTTTTAAATGTCAGGGCCCTCAGAAGTCTACCAATGAAGTGTGGAGTTACTTTGAACCTTGTTAATGGTGTGAAAATGGCAATTTAGCTGCATAGGCAAAGTGATGCCCTATAGCTAGCAGTGTAAGGTTAATGAGAGCTTCGGCTAAAAACGGTTTAATGCGGAATGCTGGGGGTGAACGGAGGTGGGCATTGGATATATGTTTGTACTCAGTAACATCTTTCAGTACAGTCCAGGTCCAAATCACACCGGCCTTCTCCTTTTAAATTGCAAAAATTATGAACTGACTTCACATCTATCCCTAGATGCATAGGCTCTGTGAACAGATATCCCGATACCTATTAACTCGGAGAGGGTTCTGAGTGCTGTACCTGTTGCCATGAAACATCGCATCAGCTTCCCTGTCTCAACTGAAATAGGCTAGCGTGGTAGCGTTTACCGTCTTTCTATGAGCAGTGGCGACTCGTGGTTGTTTTGGCTGGGGAAGCATATTGCCATGAGTTTCACGATAGCGGGTATATCCTGTTGCAACATAGGCTGATTATGGGCCTAGATTTGTGTTTTGCAAAATCCTGAAGACTATTGCTGTAGCCTATAATAAAAATTACGCTTCAAAACAATACAGACTGATATAATTAAAATATATAGCCTACAAATAAATATTGCAGTGCATGCAGGGAAACATGAAGGCTAGTGTTTTGTTATCCTTAAAACACTGCTTTTTAAAAAAGTACTACTCATGGGGTGATTAGTGGCGTTTGCTGATGTTCCAACCGAAGTATCGTAGCAAAATACAGTTTCTGTCATGTTTTATTTGCCATTTTGTAAATCCCATAGTGATCTATTTGCTCCTTCATATAAACAAACTGCCAAATAAAACATTACGGAAGCTGTATTTCGCTACAATACATGTTTTGGAACATCATCGAGCACCACTAACCACTTGGTGAGTAGCACTTTTCTAAAACCAGTGTTTTAAGGATAGAAACAACACATGCCCATTGCTAGCCATTTTGAAGGCAGACAGAGGCGATTCTACATTTCCCAAATAGTCGAGACAGAAGCAACCGTCAAAATTTCGATGACAACCACTTTATTGCGTTTTAGACAACCTGTGAAAGGGGCTCAATGTGTTAAACAGGGTTCCTACGGGTCAGGGAAAACCTTGAATATCATGGAATTTCAGAAGAGGCATTTCCAGTCAGGGAAAGTCAGGGAATTTGGCCAATTTGCATGCACAGTCAGGGAATATCAGGAAATTTTATTAACAGTAAATTATGTAATGGCCAAAACCTGATGTGTATTCACGTTTCGTTTGCATCTGTTTTGCCCGAAACATTTCCCGCTCTAAAAATGTGCAACATTCTAGAATGCAATATTTTGTCTGGTGGCGTCACTGGCAAGAAACACGGAAAGGAGCATCAACCTCGTTGTGACAACCTCTCATAACCATGCTAATTCAGCCTGAAGCTGCTCTCACCCCTAGGGCCCTTTGATTTCCGCAATGCGCAAAACGCGGACGGAATCACGGAATCTAGTCATAAAATCGGAATTTTCTGATAAACACACGGAATTCGGGCATTTCCGTGTTCACAAAAAAATGTTATCGCCCACTTACAAGACAAACGCGGTTTCTGCCCGCTTTTGTCACAACTCTCAATTTCAAGTCTCCGAGGTTGCCTGGATACCTGTTAATCACATGAGTTTGTTTCCAATCCTCACAGATGCGAGGGATATGTCTAACGTAGCCAGCCTCTGCTGCAAAACCAGCAGCTTCTAAAAAGTTACGAAATACTTGATTAACCAAAGATTCTAGAGCGATACGCTCCAGATTTCAGGCAGAGCAATATCCAAATGATTATTAGGCTATGCAAGTTACAGCTTTGAGATGTCATTACTGGGGTCTTAAGTTGTAATGGATTTTTTTTTATGTTTTTAATGACTTTTTACCCCCAAACTCTATCTACTTTTGAATTAACAGTGGCTAGCATATATTTCTGTATGTGTTTATATGCAACCGTTCATTTGACATGTGTGGTTGTGTTTGTCATTGACTTTTAAAGCTAAATACAAAGCAAAAAACAAATCCAACCCCACCCCATCCCAAAATAAAATGGAATTTGAGAAAAAATAAAACTGATTTCAAGGGCCCTACACCCCTAGCACCAGCACAGCACAGCACCATGATGCGGCACAGCGGAGAACATCTGTACATAGAATACTTAGTTGAATTAAAAAGAGCTACAACTTGGTCGTGTTAATGCACAGTAGATATTATCAAATAAGGTTTGCATCTCTTACTCACTTTTCCTATGCTTTTGAGAGAAGAGCAGTGTGTGTATTTGTAGGCTATGTATTTTTATGACAGTAGTAACTGATGCAGCATTGATGGTCTTAAGGGATGCACATTTTATTCAACTCTTTAAACTTAAAAACTGGTGCTCCTCAGTTTGCATTGGCCCTTTGGCAGCTTAGATTTTTCAGTGTGTGGCCAGGAAACAAGGCCACCTCTGATCTTATTATACAGTGGGAAAGATCAGGGCCTAATAAGATTATGGTTGGGTACAGTATCTTTATTTGCAAAATGTGTGCTGCTCTATGTACAGTATATCCTGCCACAGTCCTCTGCATACAGGAGGCTAGTTGTACATACAGTAGTGTACTAAATATACTCCTTATTAAAATAAGTCAAAGTGAACTTTCAGTCTGGGTGTCTCATGCAAAAACGAATGGTATGCGCTGCAAAATCTTAACTGGACTGAATTTACGCTATGATTGGCTGATTCATGCCAGTTAACTTTTAGGAGTTACATGTAGGCTCAAGAGTGGACACTGGGACCCGTTTGACTGGTTTAAGTGCTCTTTTCTGCTCAGCATCCTATTAAAAAAATTGAGCAATTCTTTATATCGGGGGTCATGGAAATTCTGTTTTATGGTCAGGGAAAGTCAGGGAAAAGTCAGGGAATTTTAAGTCTGACTTGGAGTAACATTGTGCCTACTGTAGGTGTTTTCAACGTACATGATGTGTGAATAGATAAACATTCTTATTCTAAAGGTACATTCCACAGGTAAATCCGATTGCAAGTGATTATCTGAGACGCATAATAGAATACTGGTGTGAGCGAAATGTGTCTTGGCTAACCACTTGCAATCAGATTTACCCAAGACATATTCTAATGACTAGTGTGAACAGGCTATAGATGTCCCCACTGTGCACTTGTTGTTCTCCTAAGATATTGTATTTGACCATCTACAGGACTCCTAAACTCTTAGCCAAAGGTTTTCTTGTTAATATGGTGAACTATTTTCAATCATTTGTTTAGACTTTGACTGTGTTATTATATCTGGGGATTTTAATTTGCGTAAAGATAATCCAGAAAAAAAATATGCCAAAGAACTACTCACTCTAATGATAATAATTTCTGTCTCTTGTTTTGGTTGGTAATTTCTCTGTGTTCTTTGATTTTCTTTATATGTCCCCTTAGAAGAGCACTTACACTGGAGGTAGGAGATCCATAAACAATAATACAGCTGTTCTTTTTGAGCAAGCATTCTCAAAACCTCTTTTCCAACTGAATTATACAGACCTACTGACGAAGTAAAAATAAAGATGATTATAGATGTTATTGCTCCCTGGAAGCAATAAATCCATAAAGAGATGCTTTTCAAATATAATTAGGAAATTTGTAAAGCCTGTCTGTCTTCTCCCAAATTATCAATGGGAATGTGAGCAATGTATGTGTGCTATTTACAGCAGTTGAGAAGCTAGCTAATCTGTCTTCACAAATAGCTAGTTAAAAATGCAATTAGCTTTTTTCATTTTAGTTCAAGGGCAAAATTGATAAATACACCAGTGCTTTAACCACCATTTGTGTCGTACACAGGGGTCGCCCTGACCTCAGGTTTCTTCATATGTCTCACATGCTTTGCACACCCTTTATGCTCATTCGGGAAGTTATCCCATCTCTCAGACCTGTAACAAAGGGACAGAGAATGGTAGACCAGTCATCACTGAGATCTTAAATGCCATCGTCCCATAGGCATTGTTACAATGAAAAACAAAAAGGGAACAAAAAACACCACTATTTGGCCTATATTCATTGACCACACCGTCAGCACACAATGTTGCAATAAAATCACACAACATAGTTCTCCTTCATTTCGTACCGAGACACAGCCATAATTGGAAATCTCTACTTTGCATCATCTTTTGATGAAAGCTAACCTAACCCAACCCTTGAATAATGGGTGTGTGCGCACGTCGTGGTCTCGCGACCCTCACAGCAAATCGTGTAGTATAAATACCATGCACAATCCCTAAACTGCCTCTTTCGCCTTTCAGCTATTCTATGAATCACTGAGCCTTTTCGTTGCGCTAGCTATTTATTTTTAGCCTTGATATTCTTACCATTTCAACCTAAGCGCTATGTCTCAGGCTGGTGGGTTTGCTGTGTGCAGCCTGCAGCGTGGTCACTCACAGATGCGGTCACACACAGGAGGGTCATTTTGACGGATGCGTCCAAGCACGGCTGGGGAGCCGTGTGCTTTTTGCCGCTTAGCCAACTATGTGTTTTTGAACATCACCAGACTCACAGACTCCTGTCCCTCAGGGCAGCCTACCTGCCCAGTGTCTTGAACACTGGACATCCAGTCAAGGGGGCGATCCTGTCAAGGTTCACACTGTGTGACTACAGGTCGCCCATCCCATTCCCCATCCAGAACCACTGCGAGCCTGGCCAAATCTGGACCAGATCTTTGAACCACCTCGGGGTTAAAGGCGGGCAACTACTTCCTTGACATACAGTACATCTGTAGGCTGGTTTTGCATGATAGCATACAGCCTGTCTGAACAGGCTGTACGACTCCACTGACAAAAAGAAATTGTAAACCCTTAATCATATCTCTGAGGAGGGGGAATGAAGATAAAGGGTAGGCTTCTTTTTTGTTTGTTTTGTTTTTTTTTTATTAGCAGGCATTGTGTATTTTTGACAACAGTGTGCTAACACAACCCTGAAAATAATGCACTATGGCGACTAGCATGATGAGTCCTGTTGCATGATGAGAATTCTGTTTTCATTATGGTAACTTTTTTATTTTTTCATGTCTATTCAGCATTTAAGTTAAAACTTTTAAATCCTTTCCTGTAGGAGAGAGAACAGAAAAAGAAGTTGATGGGCATCTATCAAAAACATTCTGAGAAAAATGTTAACAAGGAGGTAATGATCTCATCATGTCTCCCTTATCATGTCCATCAGGTTGTATGTACACATATTTAAAGCTTGATGTTACGATGCTCTTCACTGAAAGCATTTATCTTTTAAGAAATGTATTTTTTGTAATTCATGAGGATTGTAATTCATAAGAATGTAATTCATATAGTACCACCCACCATTCATACTAGCAAGAAATTAACAGGGGTCACCGTGAAGACTAACACTGAGTTTTTTTCATATATGTATGCATTCTTAGGAGAAAACAAATGCCAAGTCTTATACAAAACAGCAGAAAGAAGAAGAAGCAGACAAACTGTTGCTGGAAAAGCTGCTGCAGGAGCAACGTCAGCAAGAGGAACTGGAGAGGGAAAAAGCTGTGGAGGGTGAGCACAACAAGAAATGGTTGCATGTAGCAATGTTTTTAATATATGACTTCACACCAGGGATTCCATTAACCAACAAATGTCTGTCATTGACAGATTTTTTTTTGCCATGACGGGTAAATCTGAAGGCCATCCGTCATTTTGACGGATTTTACCATTACCAATAACAACAATTACAATAAAACACAAAATTGAAATAATAGGCAAGTTGTGAGTTTCTTACTCTACATAAGCTTCATTGACATCACCAACTTTAAATCTGAGCTGACGTTACGGCTGTCTTGGTATTCAGTGGGCTACTCATCTAGCTACATTGTAGACTGTGCAAGGCTGTTCGGCGCCCGTCGCACTCCAGCCAACGCTCTGAAAAGACGCAACATTTAATGACAATTGCCTCGGCGGCAGTCTCCATTGACTCGTTTGATTATGCGCAAGCGAGTTCCAAATTTAGATCCATTCGGGCCAGAAGGAAGATTTGAGCTACAAAAGGACAATTCAGATTTTAACTTCAACCTTCTAAGTGTTGTTCATATTTCACTTCAATCGTTCTAAATACAATTATCTTCGTTCGGCTACGTAATCAAATAACATTGTTCATATGCCCATTAAGGCACAACAGCTGCAATGTTTTAGCAGCGGAAAAAAATGAGTGACCAAATGTCAGAATCTCTGTTCAACTTTTTACTTCAAAAGTTTATAAATAAATTATTAGATAATACACTCTTGTTATCTGAATTTTTTCAGGTTTTTTTTTTTTTATGAAAATGTGTCAATAAAAAGAAGACTTATTAAATATAAGCATTAGGCTATTGTCTCTAATATCAGCATTTAAAAGTTTAAATACAATGACGGATAATAATGGACATTGACAGAATTTTTACAACCCTGTTGAAAAAGTCTAACGCAACCACTGCTTCAGACTTGGCTTTTTGTCTTTAAAAGCAACACAAAGGAGTTTCAAAATTGCATTAATAAAAAACGCAACCTCACTTCAACCGTGATAAAAATAATTGTTGGCGCTAATGCACAGTGTTCTTGGTGAATAACAACACATATTTTCGTGGGTGATTAGCATGCAAAATACAGCTTTATGTGAAATTAGAGGTAAACTGCTCCTCTACATCCTACAGCAACATCGCCTGTTATATTGCCTGTATATGCAACGCAGTGTGAGTATACTTTCACTTTTTTCAGGTGAAGTACATCCTGTGGTTGATGGCCGATGGGCGTAAATGTGCACTTTTTTTGCCTTTAAATAAACACTGTAGGTAGCCCAGTGATTTACATATGGCTCCCTTACTATGGCCTGCTGAAATGTCAGGAGTCAAACTACTTCCTCTTTGCTCTCCATATAGTTTGTAGCCATACGCCTTTTTAAAACCCGTAAAGTATTCGTGTATCATAAATTCTCTAAGACTATACAGAACATCTATTATAATTGACATGGAACATGCAAGCATCTATTCAGGAAATGAACACCTATAGGCAACTGCAGATAATGTTTGCTGTGATAAGAGCAAACCTTTTCCATATAAACTTAGTTAGAAAAAATAACCCTATAAATAATAATATTAAACCTTGTTTATTTAGGCCAAAACTGAAATAAAATGACTTCACACAAACGCCACATTCATTGTTTCTATCCACCCCTGTACTAAAAGGTCTTTGGTTTTGCTTTAACACACCATCTGTACATTATCAAGTTATCAAGAAAGTAAGTCTTCATCACTGCTGGTAGTAACAGTTAGCTCCAGCTAACAGCAAAGAGCCCCAAGTTATTAATGAACCAGGTGCTCCCATTTTCATAAATAAAAAATCTGGCCAATTTAAATTGATAGCATAGGCCTAATGTTGATTTCTGACACTTGCTTTAGCTATGAAAAATCGAATGTATTCAGGTATTATCATCATCATTCATGTTTAACTGAATAAACAGTTAGTAAACAAGTACATCTTATTGAACATGATTTACTTTTTATCTATAGTATTATTTATTTTTTATTTATAGTAGAACAGCTTTCTCAAGCAGTTAATGCATTTTGGAAACAAAAGATGGCACCCTGGTCTAATGTGCCACCCTAGTCTAGGTAGCGCACATATTCTGAATACCTTCAGCAGAATTCAAATGAGCCATTTTAATCTAATTTTAATCTTTATTAATTCCAAGATTACAGTAAGGTAATAAGTTGATGCTTGTTAGTGACTGAAAAAATCAACTTCATCTGGCTTTTGCAGAGCTGTCTTTTGCAAATACTATGTTCATGAACTAAAAATCCCCAAAGATATTTCCAGCTTGTCTCTTCCGTGCATTTCCTTACCATCTTGAGCTTTGAGTAGCACACTATTCAGGTGAGAGCAACTTAACAAATACTCTCCCAGTCCAACAAATCACTTAGTATAGGCCGCACACAACACACTCGTGTGCAATAGTTTTGCACACACACACACGTACACTCAAATACATACAAACACAAACACAATATGCCCCTTTCAATGCATCTGCACAGAGGTCTGTCGGATCTGTAGAGATTTCATGAGGGGCGACAGAAGCAACAGTAAATATGCATCCTGATAAGAATCGGGTATTTGTAAAGCTTTGAAATTTGCACCAGACAATCTTTCCAATTGAAAATAGTTTCCCTGACTCACATTTTAAAAGCTGATTAAGGTATGAAACCTTGTACAAATAATTAGTTTGAAGGTTTGGAACTCTTAGGGTGCCCAAACCTTTGCACAATGCCATAATTAAGTTATTTTTATTATTATTATTATTGTTTTTAATGTTCGGCACAAAAACTATGCCTTAATGTTTGCTGAAATAATTTTTCATTTGATCTATTCCCTAAAGAGAATGTGTTATATTACATATTTTCAGTTTTGAAAATGTCCGAAAGGTTTTATGATGACAGGTAATTTGACTACTTTTATCATTGTTTATTTGATCATTGTTTATAAATGTTAATTGATGTACTGTTTTGGCAATAGGCATCGGAACATGGTTTATTTAGTTACTCCAGAGGTAATGTTGTGAAAGTCATATTTAAATTTAAATATAAAGTGTAGCACCTAAGACAATGCTGTTGCATGTTTTGCCGTCAATATAAATTTAGATTTTTACACTTAGGCCTTTGTTTCAGCATCAATGCAATTTTATTGCTAATGTTCTTTTATGTATATTTCAGCGTCAATACAAATGTAAAGCTTTACAGGGTTGTTATGTCCGATTTCCAACTAGCTAGCTTAACTTGGCAAGTTCAGTTAGCCACGGTAACTGAAAACTTTTTCTAATTGACCCTTCCAGAGACCTGCCCCAAAACGGCAACTGACCAATCCTAGTATTGCAACCATTGCCAGCCTAGGGGAGCTCTGACAAACTTTCATTGAAATGTCACACGCTGTGCCTATGGAGTTCATAAATCCTACAGTCAATAGATTTTTCCCTTTCCCGAAGCCCAAAACAGGAAGAGATAGGCAGGAATTGGATTAAACAATGTGGACGGCGACGACCTCACTGGCGTGAGCAAAATCTGTTTTGGTACATTAAGTGTTAAAGCCACGTTAAGCTTTTTCTTTATAATCTTTATAATGGGGCGATGATGTAGCTTAACGTACGTATCATTTATAATATTGGGATTTTGTTTTCGCTATTTGGAGAGGTTAAAGTAGGCCTAAATATAGATATTCATAAGAAATTTGGTGGTGATTGGTCGCTGTTTTGGTACATGAAGCAACGTTAAGCGCTTTTCACGTTATGTCCCCGAAATTTGTTCTAAAGGAAGAAGCTATCAATGACGAACTGTTTATGAACAAAAACAAGGATGGCTATTATCCAACGACGCGGGACATGCTCTGGAGGCGGGCAAAAGGCTGTACAATCTTATCGAAAAAAATAAACTTAGAGGATCTCACGGCAACAGACAGAGCTGTGTGCCAGAAGTTTTGGCCTCTAATTGACGCAACAAAAAAAGAAGGGAAGAAAGCCCACTTGCAGGGATCAAATTCATCATTGAGGGGAAAGAATTTTGTCTACCTCTAATTCTGCACATCGAGCAACTGGTGCACCCAACTTCGGCAGAGATGGACACTACAAACCCTCCGGTTTAACCACAACGGCTACACATCACACACACACCTACCACAGACATACACTAAAGTTCTACACACATAATAATACACAAATGCACATCATTCATACTGACATTTACACACTTGTTTTGCAGTACCCTACAACCTGACATAAACTCTGCTTTTCTATGTGCTACTGGTTCTACAGTGTATGTGCACACCTCAGATAATCTTGGCACAGTTATGTTCTGATAGTAGTGTTTAAAACCCTATAGATGTTATTCTTAAAGCGCCAATGTGTAAAATGTTTGTTTAGTCTTGCACCACGCAGTTCAAAGTATGTATTACAGCTACTGTGGCCTTCCCTATTCAAAACGCCAATATGTAAAACGTCTAGCTAAAAGCAGTGGCAACAGGGAAAATATAAATGAGAAATTAAATTATTATTTTTCTTTGAATGAGATTAGTGAGATGTGGTAATATTGACATTGTAGGTCTGTATCTCACGACTCGACTGAAAGCGAATGAAAAGCTACTTCTGTAGCCACGGTTCAATAAGAAAGAGAGGCTGCTTTTGTATCAGACGAACATCCCCTCTTCCCCTCTCTTACTCTGTAACGTTATAACTATTACAACTAGCTCACAGCTTACTCACATTCAAGTGCAGAGTGGAATATAATAGCATGTCATTTCGTAAACAAAATTATATTTACATTTACATTTATGCATTTAGCAGACGCTTTTATCCAAAGCGACTTACAAAACGAGGATAACAATCAAGCTACATAGCAGAAACCTTAAGGAGCATAGTGCTAGGGGATAGTGCTTCAGTTCATTTTAGTGCTAGGATAGAAAATGTTCTCTGAATAGCTGGGTCTTTAAGAGCTTTTTGAAGGCCTCCAGAGATGGCCCTGTTCTGATAGTTTTTGGTAGGTCATTCCACCAGCGTGGGACGACACATGAGAAGAGTCTGGATTGCCTTGGGCGAGGTGCCGGGACTGCCAGTCGACAGTCATTGGAGGACCGGAGTTGTCGGGGGGTAGCCTGAGCTTTTATGAGAGCGCTTAGATAAAAAGGGGCAGATCCTCTAAGCACTTTGTAAGTCAGCATCAGTGATTTGAATTTGATGCGAGCCGCCAGAGGCAACCAGTGGAGCTCGATTAGCAGAGGGGTGACATGCTTCCTCTTCGGCTGTCCTGCCAGAAGGGCATTGCAGTAGTCAAGGCGTGAGAGGACCATAGTTTGAACCAGCAATTGGGAGGCTTGTTGAGTTAGGTATGGTCTGATCTTTTTGATATTGAATAGTGAGAAGCGGCAGGCCCGGGCAACAGAAGCAACATGGTCATTGAAGGTTAGCTGGTCGTCAATCATAACACCTAGGTTCCTGGCTACCCGTGAGGGAGCAAGAGACAAGGAGCCAGAGTTGATGCAAATGTTGTGGTGAAAAGTTGGTTTAGCTGGGAGGACCAGCAGCTCGGTTTTTGAGAGGTTCAGCTGAAGATGATGGTCTTGCATCCATGCAGAGATGTCAGAGAAGCAATCCGAGATTCGTGTTTGGATGGTTGGGTCATCGGGTGAGAATGACAGATAGAGCTGGGTATCATCGGTATAGCAGTGGTAGGAGAAGCCGTGCTGGCGGATGATTTGGCCCAAGGAAGTGGTATAGATGGAGAAAAGAAGGGGACTCAACACAGATCCCTGGGGTACTCCAGTAGCAAGGTGGTAAGGCGCAGAGGTGTGTCCTAGCCAGGACACTTTGAACAGTCGCCCAGTGAGGTAGGATTCGAACCAGCAGTATGCATCACCCTTGATGCCCATGTTTGAGAGTATAGACAATAGAATACTGTGGTTTACCGCATCAAACGCAGCTGACAGGTCAAGCAGGATGAGTACAGATGACCTTGATTCCGCTCTGGCTTCTTTTAAGGCTTCAACCACAGATAGTAGAGCTGTTTCAGTGGAGTGGCCGCTCTAAAAGCCAGATTGGTTGTGGTCGAGTAGATTCTGTTGGTTCAAGAATTCAGTAACCTGTTTGAATACTGCCCTTTCAATAGTTTTTGCAAGGAACGGAAGGAGAGAGACCGGCCTGTAGTTTCCCACCTGGTCGGGAGCAAGAGAGGGTTTCTTGAGTAGAGGTGTTACCTGAGCATGCTTGAATGCAGAAGGGAAGATTCCTGTTGATAGTGAAGCGTTGATCACATGTGTGATAGCTGGTGTGATGGTTGGAGCTATGGATTGCAAGAGGTTGGTTGGAATCGGGTCCAGAGGGCACGTTGTAGGACGGCTGCAAGTGAGAAGTTTAGACACATCCATTTCGGTGAGGGGTTTGAATGAAGCAAATGTCGCGGCAGGACTATTGTAATCGGAGGTGCTGCCGTTAGTATACGGTCCAGTTGTAGCCTTTGCAGTTGGTTCAGAGAACTGCCTACTGATGGCAGCTACTTTGTCGTTGAAGAAAGAAGCAAAAGAATCAGCTGTCAGATTGGTAGCAGGAGGTGGTGGTGGGGGGTTGAGTAAAGTTTTGAAGGTTGAGAATAGTCTCCTGGTTTCCGTGGCGTTTTGAATTTTGTCATTATAGAAAGCCTTCTTTGCAGCAGTGACATTAGATGAGAAGGAAGAGAGCAGTGCCTGGAACCTGTTTAAGTAAGAAAGATTTCTTGAATTGCGCCATTGCCTTTCAGCAGCTCTGAGGTTTGTACGCTGTCGACGGATGGAGTCATCAAGCCAAGGATGCGGTTGGGAGGGCCGAGCCGGTTTGGTGGATAGGGGACATAGCCTATCAAGACACATCCTCAGGGTAGAGCACAGAGACTCAGTGGCATCATTGACCTCAAGTGAGGAGAATGCACATGCTGGTGGAAGAGCAGAGGCAGCAAGAGAAGCAAAGCAAGAGGGAGAGAGATTGCTGAGATTGCGGCGGAACGATACCAGAGGAGGGGTGGTCCGAGATACTACTGGGAGGCGTAAGCTGAACTGAATGAAGTAGTGGTCCGAGAGGTGCAGAGGTGTTATGGTCAGGGATTCCGTAGAGCAGTTGCGGACAAGTACAAGATCCAGTACCTTGCCTGCTTTGTGAGTTGGAGGACTATGAACCAGTTGTAGATCAAAGGAATGGATGAGTGAGAGGAAGTCAGAAGAGCTTGGGTTGTCCAGATGTAGATTCATATCGCCAAGGACGAGCAAGGGGCAGTCGTGCTCAGGAATGGATGAGAGCAGTGTATCAAACTCGTCTAAGAAGTCTCCTAGTTGGCCAGGAGGGCGATATATGACAACCAGGTAGATTTTGACAGGTGCTGTCACCAGTGTGGCATGGTATTCAAAGGAGTTGTATGTAGCTGTGGGTATCAGGTGGTTGTATTCCCAGTTGTTGGAGATGAGCAGGCCCGTCCCACCGCCCCGTCCGGCTGGACGAGGGGTGTGGGAGAAAGTGTGGTTGACAGAAAGTGCCGCTGGGGTTGCATTGTTTCCAGGTTTGATCCATGTTTCGGTGAGGGCCATGACGTCTAAGGCTAAGTGTTTAGCATAGGCAGAGATGAAGTCCGTTTTGTTGACAGCCGACTGACAATTCCAGAGTCCTATTGAGAGTACAGAGCGATTCTCAGAAGCTTGCTTTAGCAACCGGAGGTTACCTTGATTGCGACGTCTTCTGACAAAGCGAAACCTCCTGCGAGCTCCGGACCATGTAGGGATTGGGTAGAGACACATGCTGACCGATTGGATGTTTTTTTTTTTTTTGCTATGCTCAGAGCCCCTGCTCGGTAGACACGCACAGGTTGACACGTATGTCTTTACCCTCAAATGTCTTCACACGAGAAGGGCTGAACACTAGGGCAAGTCCACCTTGCGGTTTCTGCCGAGAAAATGCAGTCTAGTTTTATTATTATTCTTGCCAATACTAAACATTACACATGGTGCAATAAAGCTGGGACTTCTATGTCACGCACAGATTTATGGCTCATCTCTAGCTGTTAAGACAGAAAAATGTTACTTGCAATATGCTCACAACACCATTGACTGATCATAAAGCAGTAATGCTTCAGGTCTCTTTTTAACTAAAAAAAAAACACAATCCCTTAGAAGCTCATATTGAAAGCTTAACAAGGTGTAAATGGTTGGAAGAGGGGTGTAGGGTGAAAACTATACACCATGTATTTCTGTATTTCACCCACGAGGGGAACAAAGGAAGTTAGGCCTTGTCCCTCATATGCATGTTCGTGAACAGGATCGAAGCATTGGTTAGTCGTAATTACGAGAGAATACCATTAATTCAATTTTTCAATTCAATTTTATTTATATAGCGCATTTTTACAAAAGGCATGTCACAAAGTGCTTAACACAAGAGGCCCAATGAGCAACAGGGGCAAGGAAAAACTCCCTAGCAGCGTTTTTTGTTTTTACTTGTTATGGTAAAGGAAGAAACCTTGGGCAGTTCCGACGGCTCAAGGGGCTAACCCAACTGCCTAGGGCAGGTTTTCAGTCTCTCAGATGGTGAGTAGTCCACTATTATTCCATTAGATACACATTACAAGAAAAAATTGGTAAATATAGGAGTCCCATTAAAATCCCAGGATATAGTCCCATGTCATTAGGCGCAGTCAAGCCAGGGGCCAGTTGGAGGCTGTATCAATTATGTCAGGGTCATCTGTGAAGCTGAAGGCAGACCGCCCAGGAAGCCAGAGATGCAGGATCAGGCAGTGGAAGGCAGGGGTGACCCTCAGCAGGGAGGCAGTGGCATGGACAGTGGAGTGGGTTGAGGACCATTCAGGAGTGCTGCCGGATCACGTTGGAAGAAGGTCCCAGGAGAACCAGGTGCAGGCGCAGGCAGTAGAAGGCAGTGATGACTCACGGCAGGGTGGTAATGGCATGAAAATCAGAGAGGAGATGAGTTAGAACAGTCTCCATCAGATTTCAGAGAATGTGAGTTATATTGCATGTGCAACCATGTACAGATGTTGGCTAAGTGAAGAGAGAGAAATAAGTGGAGAGGAAAGAGAGAGGAGGAGAAAGACAGAGTGAAAATTGTACGGGTTAACAGATGGGTGGATTGTGGCGGCATTAAACTATAGCAGCATAACTAAGGTATGATGTATAACAAGCCAACACCACCAAAGGAAATGGTCAGTGGCCACCAAGCCCTGGACGGGAGCTTACAGCAGAGGCAGTCCTTTCCAATAATACCCTGAGGAGGTGTGGCTTACCATACACCATACCTAACTAAAGGGGTCAGTACATAGAAAAGTTTTGAGTCTAGACTTAAAGGGGTTGAGAGTGTCCACTTGACGAATGTTAGAAGGGAGTTTGTTCCACAGGACAGGTGCACAATGGCAGAATGCTCTTCCTCCCATTGTGGATTTTGATATTCTAGGAATTAATAGGAGACCAGCATTCTGTGACCTTAGGGGTCTAGAAGGGTGGTAGGGAACAAGTAAGTCTTTAATATATGCTGGAGCAAGGCCATTAAGGGCTTTAGATGTTAGGAGAAGTATTTTAAAATCAATTCAGCTTTTAACAGGAAGCCAATGTAAGGAAGCGAGGATAGGTGTGATATGTTCATATTTTTTTGTCCTAGTGAGTGCTCGTGCTGCAGCATTTTGTATTAGTTGAAGGTTTTTGATGCAGCTAGTACCACATCCAGAGAACAGTGCATTACAGTAGTCAAGTCTGGAGGTAACAAATGCATGTATTAGTTTTTCTGCATCCTCAAAAGAAAGGAATTTTCTGACCTTAGCAATGTTGCGTAAATGAAAGAATGAGGTTTTGGAGATATGCTTTACATGACTATTTAAAGAGAGGTTTTGATCAATATACACCCCAAGGTTCTTGACCTTTGTGTTAGGTGTGAGTGAAAGGTCACTAAGTAAGCTCTGATGATGGGGTAAAGTATTGGTCAGGTTTTTAGGGCCAATCAACATGACTTCAGTCTTATCAGAGTTTAAGCAGAGGAAATTATTAGTCATCCAGTTTTTGATGTCACTGAGGCAGGCAACAAGTTTTGTTACTGGCGTACAATCATTAGGCTTCATTGAAAGGTATAGTTGAGTGTCATCTGCATAAGAGTGGAAGGTGATGCCATGTTTTCTAATAACAGATCCCAAAGATAGCATGTAAAGGGAGAATAGCAGTCCCAGTACTGATCCTTGGGGCACACCATACTTGACTTCAGTGTGGCATGATGCTTCATTATGTGCATGTACAAACTGGTAACGTCCAGTGAGGTATGACTTGAGCCAGGCTAATGCAGAATCTTTGATGGCAATCATATGCTCAAGTCTATGTAGTAGGATGCTGTGATCAATAGTGTCAAAGGCAGCACTTAGATCCAGTAGGATTAATAATGAAATGCATCCATTATCAGATGAGATAAGGAGATCATTGTAGACCTTTACTAGGGCTGATTCTGTGCAATGGTATGCTCTAAAGCCAGATAGGTTTCCTGAATGTTGTTTGCGTCTTAGAAGGTACAGATTTGCTTTGACACTATTTTTTTCAAGAATCTTTGATATAAATGGGAGATTGGATATAGGTCGATAGTTAGCCAGGACATCAGGGTCAAGGTTGGGCTTTTTGATTAAAGGCTTAATGACAGATGTCTTGAAAAGTTTGGGAACATGTCCTGCTACAAGAGAGTGATTTAGAATATTAAGTATCATTTCAGCTAGGTTAGGGTGCTCTAGGTCGGCTAGGACTTGCTGTTTCCATTATAGGGGAACCAGCTGAATTTGAGGTTTGAATTGTGTTAATTATTTTACCTCTAAGAGATTCAATTTTATCATTTTAAAAAAATCATGAAATCATTGCAGTCTAACGTTATTGGAATGGAGTGTGTCACTTCATTCCTACTTTTAGTTAAGCGCGATATTGTGTTGAAGAATTTTGGGGTTGTTTTTATTTATAAGTGAGGAGTAGTATTCTGTTTTTGCATTATTAAGTGCCTTCTTATAGTCTTTTAGGCTGTCTTTCCATGCAAGATGGAACACTTCAAGTTTGGTGTTATACCATTTTCTCTCACGTTTACGTGCAGCTTGCCTCATTGAGCGTGTCTGTGCTGTATACCATGGGGCGATTTTGTCTTGTTTTCTAATTTTCTTTTTAAGTGGCGCTATGGAATTTAATATAGTGTAAAGTGCATCTATAACATTATCAGTTAATTGATCAACTTGGGTAGGTCTGGGAGGAGGGCCTTCTAATGTCTATTATGTCATTAAGGGTTTAAGAAGAGAATTTTATCTATGAAGTCGCTTGTGGCTTTGGTGGTTATTCGTCTAGTGTGGTAGCAAATAGAGTTAGGGCCTGTAGAATCTATTGTAGTCTTTAGAGTTATTAGGGAATGGTCAGTTAGTGAAGGACATTGAGGTAGGATAACAAGTTGTTCTATTTGTGTACCATATGTTAGAACAAGGTCAATAGTATGACTACCTTTATGTGTAGGTGCATTAACATGTTGGAAGAAGCCAATGTGTTCAATTAAGGATTGGAACGCTGATGCCAGGCTATATCTGACTCCATAAAATTAATAGCTATGACCTCGAATATTACCAAGTGGAGCACAAGAGTGGCATGGAGTCTGGCTGGAGCAGAGATCAAAGACTGGTCAGCTGCCCAGGGTAGCCAGGAGCAAGTAAGCTGTAGTCGTTCGCAGGACACTTCATTTTATCTTCATACGTACAAGACAATAGCACTCTGACTACAGCTGATTTGATGCAATACCTTCTGTTGCTTTACATCTCTTACAATACAGCTCACATTAGTCTTCTTTACTACCTTTATTACCGTTAAATCCAACCATCACTGAGATTGGCCAAATATGTTTCTTTTCTATTAAGAATAATAACGTGCTTCAAAAATATATGATCTCTCTTCCTAGTGTCGTCTCTTTTTGGAATAACTTGTTTTCTGATTTAGAATGGAGAAAAATATTGTGTTTACCTTCCAAATGTATGATTATGAACACAGTTAAAATTAGTGTCTTTCAGAATGATTCACCGCTTTTACCCTACAAAGATTTAAAAAAGTCATTACCCTGGACTACACCTTTTCTGATCTGCATCTGGAGGACATTGACCACCAACTTCTGGAGATCTGTTTGCAATTTTCAAGCATATTCTTTAAGACTTCACCTATTCATTGTCCTTGAGTAATGTACTGTTTTGGCTCCACATCTTATCCATATGGTAAATAGAATCACTTCTGTATCATCAACCTGGTAATACTTCTTGTGAAATTTCACATTCACAAATCTAAAATCTGTAACCAAAAGCCATCTTTTGCAGCCTTCTTGAATGAAGCTAAACAGTACATAAAAAATATTATACACTCAAAAAATCCCAAGCTATAAAAACTCTGGATTTGTGTATACATTTTGATGTATTTATGTCCACGTAAAATCGCTTTATGTTCTCCCACTTGTACAGAACGCACTTTGTTCCATATTAATGACAAACTGCTCACTGCATACCCACTATCCTAAGGCCACACCAATAAAATTAGTTGGTTCTCTGATTTTTTTTTAGGAAAAATATGGAGCGAGCGAGCGAAATAAAAATTAAAAAATGTTCTGAAGGTAAATTATCACATTCACAGTTAATGTTCATTAAAGACATTTACATTTACTATGTTTAGAAAAATAAATGTGGTCTAATTTATAAACTTAACTTTCGCACCTCACAGCACACTTTTTGTCATGCAGGTTTAAGGCAATGTACAAATTCATAATTCTGTCATTCTATGTTATGTAAAGGTTTGATGGTTTGTCATTTATTTAAGAGTTTGAATCTAAGCACCAACCAAGCTGGCTGTGGAATTGAGGTATGACTACGTCTAGGCTGCTGTAGCCTATTTCATTTTCAACATTCATTTTGTCACAGTTCATCACAGGGCATTAGAACGTCAAAATCACATTGATTCACCAGATGGCAATTAGATAGTGACTAAAACTCTGTGATCAGCGCAACGGAGATGAATATTCATCAACGTGCCAGTCACGTGAATCTAGAAAAGAGACAATTTTTTTTGCATGAGAAAGAGAAGCGTGTGTGCGCGCGGGTTTTGAATGGGGTTTTTTTCGCCTCAATCAATGAAATATGAAACTCACCTCCACAGAGTTGCACAGGCACCTTGAGTAGCCTACAACTGCGCAAAGTTCTCATCCTCTTTAATTTCAATGCACTTGTCAAATGTTTTTCTCTTCTGATCAAATATTCTAACAATTGCAAACACTGGCCTAGCAGGATCCACCGGCATCTTTCCTCATATCATGTCTCTTGTCTCTTGCGCTCTGAAGTGAAAGGCGCGATTTGATTGGTTTTCGACGTCACGTGAACACGGCATGTTTTTTTTCAGTATTATAGCTATCAGCCACGGTGTTTTTTATGTTCGTGTGAATTCAAATTTAATTTTATTTTTATTTCATTTTGCATTTTTTTCAAGCGGCGAATCCGAGAACCAACTAATTTTATTGGTGTGGCCTAAAAACACAAAACAACGTTTTCTCTATTTGTAACGTAACCTAACCTAAGTGTTTCTGGCGGCCAAACAAAGTGAGGTCCAATCTTGCTGTCTATATATGTACTAGTATGTTCTTGTCGTTTAAAGGCAATGCACAATGAACTTTCTGATTTCAATCTGAAGCTATTTATCTTTTATTGACCTTCATATCAAGGGTTGAGTGTGTTATTAAATTCACAGGATTATTGTCTTAGTTGTGATTTTTGAAATAGGTATACAAATAACATCCTCAACAGCTGGAGATGGTAGAGATAGCGGTGAATATGAAGGAAATTTTAGTGTAATCTGTGCACTTTTTTTTTTTTGTCATTACAAAACTTCTGATGTTAATTGATCTTGAGTGGTGTGAATAAATTAGGCTACATGGACAGAGATTTATTAGAATCTATAGCATTAAATTGGATTTTAGTTTGGTATGCTACCCTAAGATTGGCTCTGGCCCCCACCAGCCACCCCTAGAAAAAAATTCAGCAGGTGCCACTGGTTCTGCAAAGATAACAATTACTTAAATTTCTTCTATTTCTTCTATTGTGTTTGATTTTCTTTATGATATCAATGATGTCTTTTATATTTTATTTAAATAATAGGCATAGTTTGGTGGCCCACTCTGACCGGTTTCTAAAACCATGCACCATACTCTACTATGCAGAGGTGAATTTGCTCAATACAATTTTCCCATACATGTTAATGTTCTGTGTGTAGCCTTTTATTTTACTACAGGTCAGAGTTCAGCAAGAAGTGTAGCATGGGCCTGACTTGGGATGTTCCCATGCTTGGGACCCTGAAGCCACTGCCAGGTGCTAGCATTTGTGCCATTTAATGTTTCAGCCAAAGCCAGTTAACATTTTTAATCTCCCATGAATCACGTGACCCATCACATCAGCATTTTTAGACCCCGTTTACACATTTACGTTTTCTCTTCAAAATGGACACTTTCCCCATCGTTTGCGCCTTTCATTTACACACGAACAGAGATGTCGCCTCTGAAAACGATTCTTTATAAAAACTCCGGCAAAAGTGGAGATTTTGGAAAACTCCGTATTCACGTTTGCGTGTAAACTGCAAAGGCAGTCTACACGCGGACTGCTGTCTGGTGGGAGAGCTTTGAAAATGAGGTGGTTGTCCCGGAGGAATTGTAATGTAAGGTACTTGGTAGAAATTTGGTAGAAACATATTTTCACTGTTTTAACGGTTTTAGGATGCAGACTCAAATGTATCAGCCAGAGATGTTCACAAGTCGTTTTTTGTCAAATCTTTGTGCACGAGTCTAAGTCAAGTCTCAAGTCTATGAGGGGTAATGCCAAGTCAAGTCTTAAGTCTTTCGTCCCAAGTCCAAGTCAAGTCTCAAGTCTTTAATGGCTATATTGAACATTTTTTCACCAGATGCCTTACAGAAAACTACATGGCTGTAATTGTACTGGATTGTACTGTATTACACACTTCTACTATTGTAAATATGGAGGATAATGTTAATAATATTGATTTTTAATATAAAATATATAGGCCTGAAGCACCCTTACAAAAACATGTTATTTTATGGTAACTTCATTACTGCAACATTTGTTATACATTAAGCAGTAACATCCAGTGTCCAGCTATTTTGTTTACATTGCGTTTGTTTCTGTAAAAGGCAATATATGACGTTTAGACTACTGAAGCAGGCTAATATTAGGCTTAGAATAATGCATTGGAATATGACTGCAGTATTCTTGTGTTAGACGTTAGGAAAGATTTTTTTCTTAACTGGCAAACACATAGGCACCTGCACCGTGACAACAGCTGCTCTAATTTCACGTTGCAGCATATTGACCTGCTGCTTGTTTGTAGCCAAGGCGCAAACATAGCGCAATATAAAATAAAACGGTAATGTTGAAAGGGGAGCGATAAAACTGTTGCAAGTGTCCGTGCGCTTCTTAAAAGTTTGCGTTAAGTTCTTAAAAACAAATGCCATCATGCTATAAATTGAGCAGCTCCAGTTAAATCTGCCGCCGCAATGCATTCAGTGTCAGTGTGTAGTGGCTGCACGCATGCGTTACGTTGGGCGTAATGAAGAGGGAAACAGAATTTTGCCCTAATGCTGGAGAACACCAGGAAACCGAAATATGAAATTATGAAATAAATTAAATTATGCTACTAAATGAACATTGTTCACAACTCTCGAGTCACACCATCCAAGTCCGAGTCAAGTCTCGAGTCTTTGAGGGCAAGTCTCAAGTCTAGTCACAAGTCTTTCTTTGTGCGACTTAACTGCGACTCGAGTCCAAGTCTCAGACTTGAGTCCCCATCTCTGATCAACACACCTGACCTTGTCAATGGCAACAAATATAACACATCTGCAGACAGAAAGTTAGCGCACATTTTTGGCGGCTGCCGCAGCCATTTAGGTTTTGGCTGAGCCAGATAGCTTAAAACACTACTTTGGGACCCTAAAAATGTTTTAGGCCACAATGGCCACAATTAAAAACTAGGAGAAGGTTGCGCGCCAATCTGCCTCCCACCTGTCTTGAAAGCTCCTGTTTTCCATCTTTTGTATTGTCATGTTTGGGATGGGGTGTGTTAAGTTTGACCAAAGTAACTCCAAGATTGGTAGCATGGAGGCTAATGTCTGTCATCAGAGAAGGAGGCTTCATTGCTGATCCTAACTGAGAGGCCAGTGTACTAGCATTCAGGGACTTGTAGCATTAGAGGTGTATGCACTATGGATGACCAGCTCTAGTACACATTTGATATGATCTCGCGGGTCAAATTTAATTACACAAAGGGCCAGATTTGGCCCGCAGGCCAGAGTTTGACACCTGTACCTTACACGGTCTTTAGGACCTTATGGCAGAGTTTTCAATAAAACCCAATAGCATACATAATTTGAAAATAAGTGTTGGTTTTTCTAACTTTGTTTCTTGCAATTGATAAATGCCTCATAATGTATTAGCATTTTGCTATACGTCTTGCCGTAAAATAGAGGTTAACTGCTACTACAGTACATGAAACTACTTTTCATGAACATCATATGCTAGTGGATTTAACCAAATATCCTGCGCTCAAACAACTGAAATCACAAACTAAATGAGAACTTTGTGGTCTTTATCAATAAAGAACCAGTGAGGTTTTGCAATGCCCTGCCAGGTTTATCAAGAATCCAATACAGCACAGTACAATACAGCAAAACAAACTGTTGTGGTCTGTAATACTGATGAAGCCTGCCTTTATAGTCTTTCTTTGCTACTTGCTGTATTGCTGTGATGGTTGCTTTTATTAGGCATGCATGATTAGTATGCCTCTTCATTCAAACTAGCCAACTTGGGTGAAATGCACAAAAAGCAATTAAGGCAATCTGGTAGAAATAATCGTATGTAATTGTAACAGCACCAAACTAAAAACAAACCTCTTGCTGTCCTGCCTGATCTACAGGCAAACGATCAAGTTCACATTCAAACAAGATGTAGGAGATGTTCTGTAGAAAGCTTCTAATTATAATGATGAGGCTCTATACTTAGTCTGACTAAACTCAACTAAAGCATGAAGAATGGCAGGACAAACAAATCGCATTGTACTGTAAAAATATGCCCCCAGTTTGGCCCTTGAACCCTAAGTTACTCAAGGGGAGAATTACATGCAAATGTAAAACACAGACAACAAGGCAGGCTGCTCTATCCAATTGCTGGTCAGAAATAAAAGTAATTGAATATTTTTTCTGGAGAAAAGGTTGGTAGGCCAAAATTATTGTCTTTATGAATTTAATTAATATGTATATCAGGTATTGAAAATGAATTTGACAAATATTTTAGTGTTAAATATAATGTTTAGTGTCTTATTTTACCATGTGAATAGACAGTTCCAGCCTGTAAAGGCCGTCATTTACCATTTCGCTGATAAAGTCACTTAAGCTAAAATCAGCATTTAAGTATCACTTTCCAAATTCTAAATTTTCACCCTGATTGGGAAAACAAATTCAGCCAAGAGCATAGCCCAGAACAGCAGCAACCCCAGCCAAAAGCAGCCCAGCTCAGTCCAGCACCAGCACTAGCCTGGCAGTAGAATAGTATCAGCAGAAACACAAAAACTAATTACGAATCACAAGAACAAATTGAGGAGCAAAAGAACAATCTCAAAAACAATTTGAGAAGCATAATTAGGCCTCTTAAACAGCCAACGTGCACCAGGAGATACAAACACTTTAACATCTTGTAGGGGCCATTTATAATAGTTTTTACCAAATCAAGTTATCATTTATCAAAAGTTATGACTGTTTGCAGTATATTGGTCACATGATTTAGTTTAGTTTATCAGTGACCGTTTGCTCAGCCTGCTCAGATTTCAAGATGGCAGCCATCAGTGGAGAACCTGCTGATCATGAGATAAATAATTACTTGAAAAACATGATTATTTTCAATAAAACAATTATTCTAACTCATAGAAATTATAATGAGTGTTTAATTATACTGATGAAAAAACAGTTAAATGTTTTTTACTGTGTTAGTTTAGAAACTTTAAAATGACCGTACCTCAGAGGATACGTTGCCAAAGTAGGGTAAACAAGTCTAGTGAGAAGGAATTTGTGTAGTATGAAAAATTCACTTTGAAACAGAAAGACTAGCATCTATAGACTTCAAAAACAGATATTAGAAGCCACATGTATGTATAATGTGTCATTCTAATACGTCTTTTCCTTACAGGGTTTAACAGTTAGTTCATTTTATGGCACACGCAGGGTGACAATGACAGTAGAAGGGTTATATAATGAAATAAATTGATAAAATAAAAAATAATTGTTTGATGTCAAACACCAGTTATGTTTACAGAAGAAAATTCTTTTTATACCCTAATAGGGCAACGTATCCTGGGAGATGCAATTAATAATTCCCAAAATATACAAAATTTTTCAAAAAAACAAAACAAACTGGAAATGTTTTTCTTAGGTGCAAATGACATAAATAATATCATCAAAGTAGTTTTAGCAATAATATTTCTGTGTGCCTGTTTAAGGGTTAAGAAACCGGAAAGGGTAGTTGTAGGTAAGGGTAGATGGCGTTGATCCCGCACTGCTCCGCTCTGAATCAGACCATGATTTGTGCCAACATCTGTCTGCTAGATAGTCACTGACGAAGGATAGATGCTCAAAGTGCAAAGCACCAAAACAACCAAAGAACATATTTCACCTTATCTCTAATGACAAGAACGGCAAGAGTAGAATTAACTAAAGCATGTCATGTCATGTGTAAGACAGTTGAGTAGGATCTTACTGAAACATAAAGTCATAATAGCTATGAGAATTATAATGCATAGGCTATATATTCTGATTTTGAATACTTGCACCGGTAATTAAAATGTAGCTGTCGCTATTCTAGAATATTTTGATTCGGGACATGCATACAAAATACTGGATATGTTCAAGTGTAATCAATATTGTGATTAATTTGGCTTTATTTTAGTAGCTTCAAGTAGACAAACCACAATTCAATATGAATCTTTACTGAATTACACACAGCTATTAACCATGTTAACTGTTATTTGATTTTACTGGCAATTTCAGTGTAGTAGCCTCACAACAACATTATCTGTAAAATATTGGATGAACATACGACAGTAACACAAGCTAACTGCTCATAAAATTGTCACTGAAAACACCCATTACTATGGACTCGTTGCTATGCTCGCTATCAAGTCCAAATACTTCCTCAGCCGCTACAATATTCTCAAATAGTCACAGCTAGGTTTGAACCACCGGTAATTTTCGTCCAATCAGTGATGTCTCCTGTGGCTGACTAGTATCTACCCTTTCTGGTTTCTTTTATTTAATTGTGCATCTCAATTTGCTTTTGTGCTTTTTAATTTGTTTTTTGTGATTCATAATTAGTTTTTATATCAGTTTTGTTTTTGTCATTCTTAATTTGTTTTTGTGTTTCTCAAATTATTTGTCGTTTCTGAATTAGTTTATTCTCGGTTTGGTGTGGTTTGCACTTCAGGGCCACCATACTTTTTCTCCCTTTATCCCTTTTTATCCCCTTTTATAAGTCCAAAAAGACAATTTTTATAAATACATCTAGTAAAATATGCTTTGGATTGCCAGGTAGATGTTTATTGCAAATAAAATATTCTGATGACCACCTTTCAGAAACATGGTACAGTATGCTGGGTATGACCCTTTCTTAACTTAGATCAGTCTGTGTCTATCTTCCCTTCTTGTGTATTTGTGTATGTTTATGCTTGTGCTATTTATGACTATCTGACTCCAAGACAAGATTCCTTTTGGGGACATTAATGTTGAGAGTTGGTTGGAAATAACTGAAGCCTGTATTTGTTGTCTTCGTGTTAGATGTGTTAGATGCCCAGATTGTATGCAATTCTGATTAACTGATTTCTATATTTGTCTATATTTTGTGTCAGAGCGTGCACGCCGAAGGAAACTGAGGGAGGAAAAATTCTGGCTGCTTTCTCAAGGGCAACCTCTGCCTCCTGAATTGTTGAAGATTGAGCCACACTCACCCATCCCGAGTCACAAGGCCAGAGAGTTGTAAGACCCCTTCTAAAATAACTACAGTACGAACCAGGGATTGACATACTTGAAAATTCAGCTATTTTATTTCATGTCCTCTCTGAACATTAAATTTGAGTTTGTGTGTTTTTTTTGTTTTTTTTCGCCATCTATCTAGAACTTTAAGGAACGTCTGCTAATGTGTATCTTTTTGTTCTACGCATAAATACCAAATTACATAAGTTTTGCTAATGGCACAAGCGAGAACACTGCCACGTTTGGTCATTCGACAATTTTGCGGGATTCAGGCGGTAATGCAGGCTACTGTCTATAGGCTGACTACTTCTGCATCAATCTGATGCCATTGCTGTCGCTGTTGTTTTTGTTAATGCTTTTGCATGGGGGTTCACTGCACTGCATGGCAATTTTTATTTAAAGCTATTGTCGGTACTTGTTTATAATCGATTTGCTTCCTATCTTTCCACCTAGCTCATCTAAACAAAGGCTTATGATAAGTTATGAGGAGATGTTTATTTTAGATCCAAAATTAGATTAAATTAGACCATGTCCTGATGTAAAGCGGACCCCCTACAGTCCTCGACAAAGCATGCAGTTCATTAAAAAAAAAAGAAACGTGTGGATCATGAAAATGAGAAGGTTTGACAAAATCGCAAAAATCGCTGATCTAATCATCATCATTTGTTGTTTATGCAGGGGAAATTGATTTGCTGATCTGATCATTGTCATTCATTGTTTATTTAGGGAAAATTTACTAAGCATCAAACCCATTTACTGAAACGCCCTTAGAGACAATCCTACAATAAGTAGGCAGGATAATACAGCGCATTGTGACCTAACTTAAAAGGTTGGTAACTTGCACTGAAGTACTGGCGAGATAACTTTTTGGGCACAATGGCCATTTCTCAATACAAAGAACGGCAAAAATTGACTTGCAAGATCAGATATGAAGAAACCTTCGAAGGAGCCTTATGTCTGCTTGTTTCATTTTGTGGATGGCAAACCTACAGAACAACACCCATATCCAGAAAAATGGTTGGGATATGTTACTCCTCTGCCAAAAAATGTCTCGTCGGATGCTTGTGAGGCTTTCAGGTAATGTAAGTTAACATTTTTTCAGTGCTAGCATTAATAACGTTAGCTATCAATACGTTAGCTATCAATACCTTAACCCGGTTGTGGAGCCATCTAGATTTTAAATCTTAACATAGAAACAATTTAATAAGTGACTTTTTCTTCACCACAATAACTGAACAGCGTTACATAGGATCAGGTCAAAGCTTTATAATTTGATGTCCAGGACTGGTGTTGAAAGGCAGCAAAATAATTAACCTCATCATTGATTACTTACTGATGCTGTGTTATTTCTAAAGTAACAGTCAACCAGCTCTGCAAGCCAGGAGACTGATGGGATGGCAGGACTAACTGGCCCACTCATCATAATGCTTACACACGGTGGGAAAATCTACACATGGAAGATCACACTGATGCCAGTGACCCCCTGTTTTGTTCTCACCTGCGTGACCAGGCAACACAGTGTTCTGAACATCTGGTACACACTGAATTTCTACGAAATGACGACTATCTCTGCTCTACACTGGGCTACCACTGGATGCAGCAATGGTTCAATTAGTTGTAATGGTTACTTGGTTAAAATGTTTCTGTTCATTTTTACAAATCTATACAAAACATGAACACTTTAGTGTTTAATTGCAAAGACATTGTGCTGGTGCTGTTCATTTTTATATATCTATACAAAATGTAAACAGTTGTAAGACTCCCCCTTCAGAAGACACACAATTTGGACTTGAGAGGCGAGTCTTGCTTTACTATGGTCTGAACACAATACAGTTCTTGGTAGCTATTTCACTAGCCTATGTGGCTTGATAATGTTTGTCTCTTCAGTGTATGGTGGAAGATGGATGTATATGTATCTAAGTTCGTACATCTCTATTCATTTTTACAAACCTGTACGAAACCTGAACATTTTAGTGTGAAATTGCAGACATATCTATACAATATGCAAATGGTTCCATAACTTTCTGCTCTTTTGAAGTTTGTTTACATGAAAGCACCATATTTTAGAATAAAATTAATAGCTTTTTGTTACATTTTTGATAAGTGTTTGCTCTACCAAACTATACTATCTGTGTATTGTAATATACAAACATGATGTCTGTGAGTGTCAATAAACCTGACATGTTTGCTGTATTTATTATTTAATGCTTTACATACTTTACTGGCTTCACAGACTACTACAAATACAAATTTAAGTTAAAATGGCATTAGTGAGTACAAGTAGTTAAAAGTACTAATATAGTATGGAGTTTAAGGTTAATTCAAGGTCATGCAGCACTGTGAAGTGGCAGTGATCTCTGAAGGATATGCTTCAGCATCATCATTATAGAAGTGTACCCTTTATATATCAGTGCCTCTGCATTGCTGCATGACCTTAAAATAACCTGCGGTAATGAAATAAGACATGAAGGCTTTTGGTAAAAGCTCTTCATTTTAGAGGGGTTTGAAAAATGAACAAAATTAATTTATTTTGCCGTTTTATTTACTTTTTTATAAAGTAAAGTACAAAATGCAACACAACCATGTCAGATCGTCAATGGCAGTAAATACTCATGCCTAAGACAAAAACATTTTTTTTCAGCTCTGAGTGTGTGATAACTAAAAACTATCTGAACGCAAGCTGATATACTAGCGCATTGGAAATTGTGCCATAATGTTACAAGAGAGGTTACTTAGCGATAAGAAGGTTTTGGGGAAAACCTAGGGTTAAGCCACCACTTCAATTAATTACTTTTTTTTATCTTGGCTTTTATGGCGTAATGTCACTCAATGTGTCCTGCAAATGTGGCAGTTTTGGTCAATGGAAATGGAGTGAAATGTTTATTAGGCTACCTCCTTCCAATTCCATAGTGAATAGTAGATACTTCCTAAGCACTAAAATGAACGTACTTGCCATTAGCTAAATAGGTAACCTTGTTAACTAGTCCGGTAATTTATCTGGGCATTGTTATGGCGACCAAAGACCATTAGAAAGAGCGTTTCAGTAAGTTTAGGCTTGAACTGGCCTTTTATTGGTCACCACATCTGCTAGCCTAGCCTACTTGCACAGGGACAACCACTGAGCTCAGTGGGGACAACACTCAGTTGAAATAATGATAACGGACTGTGCTCAAAACGTGCTGATTGCCCAAAATGTTGTCTTGTGTATCTGCGTTTGATTGCTCTTCTTTCATCCTTGACTACCTGGATGTTTGTCACAGTTAGTTTGAAATTGAATTTGGGGAAGTGAATTTGAATTGTGAGATCCAAGCTAATATATATTGAATTTCTAATGATGCTATTAAATTTTTCAATGTAGGGCGGTGGTGGCGCAGTTGGTAGAGGAGCCGTTCGGTGACTGCAAGGTTGCAGGTTCGAGCCCCTCTCTACCTGACCCCATCGAAGTGTCCTTGAGCAAGACACTGAACCCCAAATTGCTCCTAGTTGGAGCTGGAGCCTTGCATGGTAATCCCCTCCACTGGTGTGTGACTGGCTGTGTGGGCGGCGCGTGTAGATGCAGCGGCCTCTGGCTCTCCTGACCGTGCCAGTGACCGTATCACTGTGGGATAGCTAGAAATGTAATTTTGATTCCTCTGTATGTCCAGTATATGTAGAGAAATTGACAAGAGACTTGACTTATATATTGCATAAGTAAAGCTAACATGATATGACATAAGGCTACTAATATTAATATCCTTATATGTTAATTAGTAGGCTAACACTATTAAGCTATTGCATAGCTTACTTTATTGGGAAAAGATAAAAGAAGAGATCAAAGTGTTCCCAAACAGGCGATAACTTCTTGTTCATGTCCATTGTTGACACAATGTGCAAGGTGAAATCTACAGCAGTGTAAAAAAAAAATATATATATATTTTTTTAAATCGTCTTCAACCACTGACAAAAACTCACAAATGCGTATTCTTCATGGGATAGTTGAGGTCACTCGCCATAATCAAAGCAGAATCAAACCCATTTTGAAACTGTTGAACCGCAGATGAAGCTCCTTTTTGAAACGCCTCGATACAAAGCTTCGGCTAAAATCACATGACATACTCGATACACACTTTGAAGCTTCAGTACAATCTGGCCATCGCTACTCCTGAGAGTCTCCCCGTAAACAATCTCAATCTTTAAAAGAAACATAGACTTATATTTATCATACATTTAACTTGTGATTCTATGGTGGTAAAGTATGTATTAGCCTGGGCCTGCCCATACTTCCTGTGACGCTACATTCTATTTCGTGAGCAAGTCAGTATGGCCATGGTGCCGATTTAGAGGAATTATTTATCCCAAATCTCTGGGCACCAATGAGAAACAATCTTACGCCTACGTCATGAGTGGTCTGACTGGTTGTAGATTCGTCAAGTAGTATACAGAGGCATCTTATGAACGCAGGTTAAGCCCGCCTCCCAGAATTCATTTAGCAATGTAGCATGGTCAGACTAAGCTTGTAAGAGCTTTTCAGTCGCGGTAACCAGGCTAGTATGTATTAACAAAAACCTTAATTTGTTGACTGTACTGATTAATTGCTGTTCAAGTAAATTAAGCAGATCATCTTTGTAACCAGATATAGTTGAAAACTAGGAGCAAGTTAAATATCTCAAAGGGGTTCAAGAATATGTACCGCGTTGTAATTTTATACTACAATATAATAACTGGTAACTTTTTTTATATTACAGTACCTTTTCAACCAACACCCTGAATTACAGAATAAAAGTATGATGGCATATATTGTACTTAGCTGATTTTTAGCAGATTTTTTCTTGGCTACAATGCAAGGTTTGGGTATTGCTCCTGTGTCAACCTCCCAATTATTTTTTTGTATATTGTTGCAATTCGATTTAGGCTGCTGGCCAGATCAGTCATATTCACATACATAGCCTAGATGTGGATTTAGGGCTTTCGTACAGTTTTTCACATGTGACTTGGGTAATGTAATGTGTTACCAGTGACAATGTTTATTATGTTTATTATAGCTATGAAATTGATGATGATTACCCAGCACTATACAAAGGTAATAAGTAATTTTTATTTGTTAATTCTAGTAATATTAGTTTATAGCAAATGCTCAATTACTATACATGCTCATTCAACGTATTTGTGTTATTAGTCTTGGAGATACTTAAAGTTCATAAAGATGCATGGCCATTTCTGGAGCCTGTTGATGAGTCCTGTGCTCCATACTACTATGACATCATCCAGGTACACACAATTGGCTCTTGAATATGAGTATAAATCTATTCAAAGATTCATAGATGCATTGTACAAAGAACTGGTTACCATAATAACGTTTTTGCTTTGATCTTTCTCTAAAGAAACCAATGGACTTGTCAACAATTGAGAGGAAGTTGATTGATGGTGCATATGTTGTCAAGGATGAATTTGTGAAAGATATGAAGCTCATATTTGAGAACTGTCTGAAATACAATGGAGAGGATAGTGGTAAGTAAACAGTAAGATCAACTGATTTAGACTAAGCAGTAGTGATGCGCGGGTCAGGCTTTTTTAAAACCCGCCCAACCCGACCCATCAGGAGATCCGAACTGCCCCGCTCGACCCGCAAAAAAAATGGTCGAACCGTGACCCAAATCCGACCCGACCCGATGAAAAAAAAAAAAAACGCAAGTGTGTCTACTGTCGCGGAACCTAGCTACCAGTTAAGTGGAGAGGACTAATTTGGAACAATGGTTTCCAAATGACAATGATTTGCGCCTTAAAGATGATGATACAACTTCATGAAGGATTAATTAGCCTATGCATGAAACAACGCCAAAAAAAAACTAACGATCGATTTGACGTTTTTATTAAAGGATTGCCAAAAATGAAACACATATCTCCTGTAGGCCTACAAGACACAAGTGTGTATGAAAAAAAAAACAATTTGTTCCAAGCTGTAACATTATCATGGCATAACAAAGCCAACACAAGTTGTTCCAAGCTGTAACATTATCATGGCATAACAAAGCCAACAAAGCCGTTACATACAAGCTACCAAATTGAAAATAGATAGAATCCACTGGGCCAGGGTTTAGCCTATTTCGACACGCTTCCAGCACGCCACCTGCTGAACTGAACTTGTGCTCACTCGAAACGCTGGATGCAGGAACGCAAAGTACCGTTCTTGCCAGCATCGAGAGGAGAGGGAAATCATAAAAGGTCTTAGAAAGCCTCTAATGCAATATGCCTAATTCATTGCGTTTTTACTTTTTCGACCCGACCCGGACCCACCCGCACACACAATACATCTACCCGAAACCGCCCGACCCGCGAATATCCGCGGGTTATGGGTTGACCCGCGCAACACTACTAAGCAGTGTATGAGTAGTACCGAGTGTTTTATCAATTTTGGCAGCTGCTTTCGGCAGCACATTTACAGTATCAAAAATAAAATTTCTCAAATATTAGTCAGCTCATGGCCAGTATCCCCTAGAATTCTCACATGTGAGGCTACATTAAAAACAACATAAAGCCACTGTGAAATAAAAGGAGTTGAGAAATTTTAAAATTGGTATGTTTATATTGATAGAAAATCTTGAATTTCATGCCAGGTTCTTTTTTTCCCTTATTTTCCAATTCCAATTTTCCAACTTATTTTTTTTCATAATAAACAGCAAACACGTACGGTAGTATGTAACAAACTCCTTTACAAAATACTTTTTATATTATTTTAACAATAGAATATCATTGGGCTTGTGTGAATGTGGTAGGTGATTGTATTATTATTCTTTTGTACACTTCATATTTTTACAGAATACACAATCATGGCTGAGTCCCTGGAGCGTTGTTTTAGTCGCGCACTACAGAAGCACTGCCCGGAGGATTGTGATTCTGATGAAGAATTTCATGTAGGCACTGATGATAAAGATCGAAAGGAAAGAAAACGAAACAGAGGACAACGGTTGACGGGCCCAGAGAGTCTTCTTAGAGCCACTGAACTGGCCCAGAGACATAAAGCATTCCCCAGCGACAGGAGTAGCACTAGTGTCAATAATAAAAAATGCAAAACGGCAGCCCCACTGTTTTCTGTAACGAAAAGTGAACCACCAAATTTACCAAATGCTGTTCCAAATTACAGAAAGCCAAGCAATTATCGTCAACCTAATTTTTACCTCCCAACAAAACAGGTAAGTAGGGACATTGGCCTTTTACCAATCTATCGTTTTACATGTGGTATCGTGTGATAACTTTACACAGCAAATTGATTTCAAAAAACTTTTTTTGTTGTTATCGACTCGCAGCAGCATCATCTAACAGGCCCATCTAAACCTCAAAAATTATCTCAGCAGATGATATTGGAACGAAATCCAGAACTGTCTGTTGCTCAAGAGTCCTATTCACAGAATGTGCAACACAGCTATCATACACAGGTGAGATGAATTTTGATTTTTTTTTGTAACACAGTAGTGCCACATAAGGGTTTTTATGCAAGAGATCATTACTTTTCACACTGAAAGAAAATGAATAGATCCAACACTTTTTAAACACATGGCAGCGTATATCTATCTATCTATCTATCTAATATCAAATATACTTTATCTCTGCAAACTTGAATGTGAGGAATTGGAGAAAGATTCCCCATTAAAAGTTAGATTTTAGTGTCATGCCTATATTGCCAGTGTTTACCTAATTTTTAGTACATTGCCAGTGTTACATAATCTACCTCAGTCCTCATCCACAATACCTCAGTAAGATTGAGTAAATATGTGTTTTTATATTAATTGCAAAATTATGTAATTTTTTAATCTGTCCAAATTGTGAGCTCAAATACATGTGTACAAAAAATATTTGCTCTGAACATCACAGCAAACTTTATACTTTGGCCTACAGCAGTATCATTTCATGCCTACATGTATAAATACAGCAGTCTAAATACATGCTTGCATGTTTCTTGTCAATTATAATAAATCTTATCAACGGTATAGTTATTATGATGCAAATATTTGGATCCAGTCCAAATAAGGATATAGACATTTACTATGTGCAAAATACTATTTGGAGAAATAAGTGGCCATATTTTTTGCCTAACCTTATGACTGCAAGCTACATTTGCAGTTTGAGAAGGAAAGGAAGTAGGTGATGTAGACTCCCGACAGTTTAGTGAAGTGAAACGGGCTATTTGTTAATCACTAGGCTTTCTATAGGCTTTATGTGAAGGTAGGGTTACTCTCATGAACTCAAATTTTGTGTCCTTTGTAAAGTAGAGTTTTAAGTTGTCAATTCATTACAGGCTTTTCCAGAGGGCCACTACACAGGCCCCAGGCACCAAGTGACAGTGACTAGACGTTTTGCCCCCCATCACCAGAAACAAAATTCTTACATGGGTCCTATGCATGGCCCTTCCTTGGGTCCTAGGCCAGTGGCCCTGCAGTCTGGCGGCCTGTGTCGACCACTGTCAGAAGGCAGCATGTATCCATCTCACCAGTACCCTGATGGTGCCCGAATGTACTATCAATGTACCACCAGATACTCAGGACCTGATGTTCGACCTCAACATAGTTCCCAGCCACCTTATATCTGGTTGGGAATAAATAATAATTTTCAGACCCGACAGAGTGTACCAAGGACGATGGAGCAACAAAGTCAGAAAATCTCATTTAACCCAGGTGTGGCTCATCCTTTACCACCAAAGTCTTGGCCAGATCCACAAGTGGATTGCCCACCAAACAATGAACAGAACAAGATTCAAGATGTTTCTGGATCTCTTCTCCCCCTCAGACAGCTGCCAAATATGCTTCAAAACTCAAAGCCTCACTTGGCTTCTATGCTTGAAAGTCCTGAGATGCTGGCCTTGCAGCAGTTGTCTGCATCTTCGCAAGTTTGCTCAGGTCAATCCACCAGCAGCTTACCATTACTTTCTCTGGGCAGTCGTCCATCTACTTCTCAGAAGGCCTCACCCGATGTCCAACCTATATGTCCGGCCACCGACAGCCACAGTATGCATAGCCTAGAGGGTAAGAATTATAAGTAATACAGTTTCAATAGCTACTTCTCATTTCTTATTGAGTAGTTCTTGACCTGTTGTATCGCCCTTTATGGACAAATCTTAAAGGAATTTGGTGTGTGTTCAGGGAATGTTGTGAACAGGGGATCGTAACCAAACTTGATTTATATAATCATAACAATGTAGGAAGTAGAATGGTAACATTTTAATTTTAGATGCACATATTCGCCATTAATTTGCTGCTTACCAGAATGTACAGTGTGTATATAGTAGCATACTGGCCATTTGTAAGGTGGTAGTAACTCAGGAACCGTTATTCACAACTAATAATGCTTGCCAAAGATTGTCTATCCAAATGGAACTAAACACAAAATCACTGTAGTAATAAGTGATTTTTAAGTCTTTGTAGTGTGGAACATGTTCCCTATTCTAAAGTTAGGTCCTGTTTACATGAAATTTAACATTAATTGTTTTTACGAATGTAACCTTCATGTGACACATTTTTTTCATGAGCCACAGATGTTTGTATTTGTGCTAATTTGGCTGTCTGCTTGTTGTATACTGTGTGCATCATACACTTAATAAGTGTGAATTGAAGGCAACTTTACAATAGGAACCACATGAGGTTACATGACATTAATTGTATATGGAATGTGAACAAGACCTAACTTTGTAATAGGGAAAACTACAAATGGAAACTACAAATCCTAAGCAAAAAAAGACTATGCAAACTGGGTGTTTCGATGCTGCAACACAACCCCTACCTTACCTACAGTATAAAAAACTTACTGAACTTTCTGAACTTCCCCACCCAACATACATTACCTTTTCAAATCACAAGCATGCAGCAGACCGATGGTGCAGTCAACTGCAATCCTCCAGAACTGACCAAAAATGATAAAACAAACTATGCCCACTCACTGGCTACCTGATTGAGAGATGCGCTATTACATTATGCCCATTATGTTACCACCAGCCTTAGCATCAGTGACTAAACAGTCATTGGGCTTGTGTCTAGGGGTATTTGTCACAAAAGGGAAAATAAATATAAACAAAAGTAGCTAATGGCAATATGGTCTGACAAATATGGAGGTGACAGTTCTGGGCAGATGCGTAGCAGGCCAGATACGTAGCAGATAGCTCTAACCCCGCAGACAAGTCACACCTGAAAACGATAAACATAAAGGCGCAGAAACAGAAAGACACATAACTCTGACAAGAAATATACTTATACCAGATATTTACATATACATCAGACAAAAGCTAAACATCAAAGATTTGTTGGGAAAGGTGTGTTGGGAAATTACTTTCATCAGTGTTTGGAATTTTTTATTAAAAACTTAATCTAAAATGTAATTGTAGTGTAATACTTGTAGTAATGTATTTTAACAAAATATTGTAACTACTGTAATTACATTGGATTCATTGTTACATGGCAAGACCACATTGTTCTTAAGTTTATTATTCTCACGAGATATACACACCGTTCTGAAACTCTGACGTGTTGGGCCTGGTCTTGATCAGTGTGCTTGTTCAAAGGTTTATGATATCTCTTGTTGTTTGTCTGTTATCCCTGTTTTTGTCGTCCTTTTTGCCGCATTGAAATGAATGGTAGAACTTTGGAGAATGATGATGTAACAATGCCCCTCTCCACTTCAGCTGTAATTTTCAAACCGGGACTTCAGAGAGAAAATATGTTAAACCATCTAAATTATGTAAAAAGATGTAGAAAACGATGAACCTTTTGGAAGATACTTCTGCCCAGCCAAAGAGAGAGAGCTGTTGGGCCCTGCCATCCTTTGTTTATTCTATGATAGTGTTTGTGAGAGAGGGAGAAAAAGGGAGACGGACAGAGAGAGAAGGGGTGCATTAGGATAAAACTGCCTCTGCAGCACTTTGAACTGTCTGAGTGTTCTAAAGCAGTGGTTCTCAACCTTTATATATGGACGGGTGTGCCTTTTAAAAAAACGGGCACCCAAGAGCAACAGGGGCAAGGAAAAACTCAGGAAGAAACTTTAGGGAGAACCACGACTAAAGGGGCCAACCCAACTGCCAGAGGTCATGTGGAAGAACGAGTGAAGGGGTAGGGGACCTGTCTCTAATGTGTACAGTATGTATATGGGTGCGGGGGCACACTGTTGACAGCAAAGGACAAGATGTACTGTTAATGGCTGGAAAAATTGCTTACTTGTGATGCAGTATACTGTATACATGTGGGGGGTGGGAGGGCAAACTAGTAATGGTAAAGGGACTAGGGACTGTTAGATGGAATAGCAGTGTGCTGTGTATGTGGGGAGTAGGCTAAATGTTAAGTGGCATGGGATGGATGTGTACTGTTGTATGTGAGGACCAGTGGCGGCTGCTGGTCTTTGAAAGAGGGGAAACTCATTGTCAAGATTTGTCCATTTATTTATATGTAAATTCAGCATTAGCATTCATTGCGTGTGCAGTACACCTTGCTAGCTGGCTAACTAGCTTGCTAGCGAGCTAGTTCACTCCGACCTAGCCAACAACTTAACTGTATATCAAACAATATCAAACTCGAACAAGAAATTATTCAAATAATGTTAAACTGAAACTATGAAAATATGATGGATGTGTTTTATTTACAATGTCAGAAATGTACAAGTAATTACCGAAACAAAATGCCAGCAAATGGTTCAAAGCTTGTCTTTGCTCAAACTTCGCTTGCAAATTCCGCGATGGGACTGACGCAGAGCAGTGAAGTGACAGTATATATATCTCATACCTATATATATACCTGTCAATCAAAATGGGTTTCACCCTCTCAACTAATCCTCCAATCATGCAGAAGCTCAGCGTCCAGGCCAAACGAACCCCGAGAAAACCATGCTGTTCTTGCAGGTTCATATCACAGTAGACACACTAGAGGGCAGAAAAGCACCCGCCATTAAACCAAACGAAGTAATTCTATGGACAAATGTACTGACGGAATGTCAGTTTGTGATAAGTCGATCTATTCTAAACGAACCCGTCTTCGAGATGAACATGTTTTAGCGCTTTTGTAGTCAATAAAATGTTAACACAACCATACATATTTGACATTTTAGGGGAAGCTGAGCTTCCCTTGCAGTCTTGGAGAAATCGCCTCTGGTGAGGACGGGGATTGGGCCAGCTGGTACTGCAGTGTTGGGCTAGCACCATAGTGGCAGGAAGGAGAAGGTCTTTAGCGATAGTGATGGTTTCTTGGCTTTAGCTATGAGCAAAGTCACCGCATAAGAGGCCTCCAGGGCTTTGGCTGATGTCGTGGAGGCTTTCCGCATCATCTCTTGTGATGACCTGAACTCAGGGCTCTTAAATAAAAAACTCGGATGGCTTGCCTACATGACATCTGTTTTGTTTTGTTTTGAGATGTGAGAGCACAGTTGTTACTAGTTGGTAATGACACAATCACGTTAGATGACAGTGCAGCTGCAGCCGCTTGGAGGCAGCACAAGACCTCACTAATCAGAGCTGTATACATTCTACACTGTTGGACAATTGTGCAAGCATGAATGAGCATAGGCCTACTGCACCAGGTACAGGGGTTTCCCAAACATCATGATAACATTTATGTTAACATATATCAGCTGCTCTCTTAGTTTACCAGCACCATTTATTCTATAATGTTTATATTTCACAAACGTTCTAGGACCTAGAACAACAGCAGTAGCCTACCCTACTGTGATATGCAGTTTGTTATGTCGAATTTGCCAATTAATGGCTTTTCATACCGGAATTACTTTTAAAAGTAAAGTAATTTTTAAAAGAAAATATACGTTAAAATATGTGTTAAAATATGTGTTAAAATATATGTTAAAATATACGTTAAGATACTATATGTTAAGTCTCCAAAAATCGTCAGTGTAACTAAATATTTCTCAAATGATGAACACAAACTTAATTGTGTTAGCAAGCTATCAAGCTAACTCACAAATAACATTCACTGCACCCAATTTCGTGGACCTAATGGCCCAACAAACATCAACCTGTGCCACATAGCAAATTCCCAGCTTTATTAAGAAATATAATACAAAATAAAGAGAAGAAACAAATTTTCCTAAGAGCACAAAATGAATGATTGCTGGAGAGTCGGGGACCATGGCTAGCTAACGATTAAAAAATGGGATAACCTAGGTTAACATTACTTGACACAGAACACACGACTGTTGGTGACCCACAAACGCACATGAAAATGGTGTGCCAGCTGCAACACCATAATTCATATAAAAGCCTGGAAGTTATGAAATACAGGGTGGCTAGCTGCAAGATAGCTGCGAATATATCCTAGATCGCTTCTTACCTTTTGAAACCTCATTGAAATCCATAGAAACAACATCCATTAATGAGGCAATCCATTTATCCATCCAAGTTTTCAGCAAGCCCATTCCCAATATAACGTTGCTGTAGGCTTAATGTGCAGCCTGGTTAGCCTAATGTATCAAAATATGAACTTATCATCGTTGAGGTTGTTATACATTTTAGTATCGCTGTGGGTAGACCATTTTACATTGGTAGCAAAATGTTATTTTAAAGCTATGTTACTCATCATAAAATTGTACAGCGTGATAACAGTCCAATTTGGTCAAAGTATTTTGCCTTCGGAAGACCCATCATTGTTTGGCATAGCCTAAATAAAATGAAAATAAGATGTAACAAAATGTTAGCCATCTGCCGACGCATGTTTTCCGTGAGCGTGTTTAACGTTGTAATTGACAGGGTGGTGATAGAGCTATACAGAAGATATCAGTTATACAACAGCATTTTGCAAAGCATCAGCTTTTCAAACAAACTGCTTACTACGCGTACAGAGGAACACTTGATTTTAATGGCAGAAAGAGTTTGCCGTAGGAAGATGAGGAGAAAGCACATCTGAGTGAGTGGTAATAGAAGCATTTTCTTTTAAATATTCAGTCACTTTTTGTTTAAAGTAGGAACGATGAGCGCAATTCAGGTTAGGCTTGCAAATCCTGCAGCCTCTGTCCTCCATGAGGCCTGGTGGGGTGGGGGTGGGGGTGTTTGTAGTGTTGTGTAGATGATGAATAGCCACAGAAAGATGAGGTGTGTGGGGGCCACCAACGAGCCAACTCTTTACTTCCCGTATTATTGACCCCTTTCCCCAATCACACTCATATAGCCAACGTACAGAGCAAGTCATAGCCAAAGTCAAATGCAACACATCTAACATTCTAACTGACTGGGCGGATGGGGCACGTGTATTGGACGATTACTTCCATTCATCGTTCAGAAAGCATAACGTTGATAGAGACGTGTGGCAAGCATGTCTGTCTGTGCCACACAGGGAAGGATGTAATAGGGCATTGTTTGTTGAGTGTTTGGGGGGTGGGGAGCTTGAACTTGTGTGCAGTTGCCAAGGAATGGTTGTACTTTTTGGTGGGAAGTTCACAGATTCTCTTGCAACATTACGGCACAACATCTTAAGCAAGAGGGTTGTTTCTGCTTCATCATTTGTAGCACCTAAACTAAACTTCACTGTCGCACAGAATACTACCAGAATATGATCTGGATGGACCTTTTCCGTGGAAGCATCAATTTTCAAGTCTCTTTCTAAAAGGACACGGCCATCCAAAAGATTTCAAAGAGGACGCATAAATATTTATGCATATTAAAATTATTATTATGTGTACTTTGCCTTAAGGCGGGCATACACGATCTTTGGCCCTTCCCAGCAAACAATATGACGTTGAAATGACGTCTTTTAGACGTCTTGACCTACCGTAGAAAAGACGTCTTCAGAGGGTGCAGAATGAAAGTTTTTAAGACGTCTTTTTTAGACGTCCTCTGGACGTTCAGTTATGACAACATTAGGATGTTTGTATAAGGTAAAAATATGGTCCGGATATGGTCAATATGGAGGTCATTTTAACGTCAACCATGTACTTATTTAGACGTAATTTATATATTTATAGCTTTACTATACTATATTCATTACAAAATAATGTTTTTCACCCCAATAAATTAGTATCATTAAGCAGATGCAGTACACAAATTCACATAACATTCTTAAAACATTTTATTGGCAGATAAATTATCAGACAATTACATTACAATTACAAAAAAAACATTTAAATACATTTAATGCAAATGAAGCATGCCCACACATTTAATACAAAAAACTAAGTAAGCAAGGCAATAATTAAGACCATAATTAACTCAATACAAAAACTTAACAATACACACAACATTTAACATGCTAAATTCCATCTTTATTTGGGTATACAAAGGGAATGTGTGTGGGATTCTGCATAGACTACTTGTATAGTTTGATACATTTTGATTTTTTTTGTGTGTGTACAGAACTTTTAGAGAAGGCCAACACAACATTTACGTTGTAAACTGAACTCTTAGTACACAAGTCCCAGGCTCTGATTTAAAAAACTGCAGACACAACATGCTTAGTATGCACATAGTACAATACCATGTTTGAGACTGATGGAAGGTTTCAAGGTTTCAGGCTTGCTCGTCACCCATGCTCCACTCTCCAAAAGTCCTCTGTGGTCTCAAATCACTTAATACGGCTGGCTGAAAGGGCAGGTTCACTTCGGTGAAGACTTCTGATCTCCAAGTAAATCCAAGTCAGTCAACTTGGCAAGCAACTTTTTCTGTAATCCTGAAATAATCAAAAAATTGCAGAGGTATTTTTAGGCTTTGCACATATTTGTAAATGTTACTACTTGTCCAAAATGACACTACCACAGATTTACGAAGTTATGTTCAATATTGCCATGTTTGCCATTCATCAAATATGTTCAACTTACTTGCTGTGGTCATGGGGAAAATTATTCCTGCCACTAGGCCTACTGCATCTGGAAAAAAAAAACAATAGATTGAACAAATTACAATTTTACAATTTTCATTGTAAAAATACAGGGTAGTATTCACTTGATTGCAAAATATTTGAAATGTATATTTGTGTTTTGTGGGCAATTTACCAAGACTGGTTGTTGTAGTGTCTAGAAGGTTGAATAGGATGAGATGCTGGTAGATGTCCTGGATGTATAGCAGGGTATCTAGTCGTTGTTGGTTGCCTTGGGAGACGAGAAGCGTTATTGATATAGCCTAACAATTTAACCTGCACCGGTCTTCTTGGGATTAAAAAGTATACGTTATCAAAAACTTAATTTACTGTAGCCTACTGCTGACGTTACTTCATCCTTGAGTCGACTCTGAACTTTTTTTTAAACGAGAGCCCGGATATAGAGGCTAACGGTACTAAATACAAACTTATCTGAAACGAACCAATATGTTGTGCCACGATCGGCGGAGAGGAGAATCGCAAGCCCTGACAACTCTTCAATATGCTCCTATAGGTTAGCTTCTCCTAATATCTCGTATTTCTTCTTTTATTTTAATGAGCGTCCAAGGACTTCTCCTTTTCTACCTTTCTGCCGTTGACAACCTTCGCGCACGCACCCTGTCACCCATAGTAACAGTGAATTCCATCAGAACCTGTTTACTATTAAAAGTTCTCTGTTTCCATAAAATCTGAATCTGAGCTCCAACAGTTAATCGTGATGTAGGCTAACTAAGTTAGAAGGATTAGTTTGATATTGTCGACGGTTTGAAGTGCAAAGTTATTGTTAAGTCACAAAGTGATGGCAGTAACCAGTGGCGGACTGGGATAAAAAAATGGCCCTGGCATTTGCACCCACGCGGCCCACCTCGCAGATGTAACGTTATACACAACGCACAAAAAGAGCAGCATTTTTGATAGCCCCAATGATGATGCAGATAAACTCCCAAACAACTGCACACAAAAATTGTCATCAATGCAAATAAACCATGACGAATAAATTGTTAGAGCCAGCCGCTCCACATTAAAAAAAACACTTGTCTTTACCGTCATGCAGTTAACAAATGCGAAGGAGCTCTTCTCTGCAACCCGGTCGTTGGTCGCTGCTAGTGTTTATGTTAGTCTAGCGCAGTGGTTCCCAACCTATGGGTCGCGACCCAAACTATGGGTCGCCAAAGCTCCACGGAGGGTCGCGAAGCCCTCTTGATTTTAAGGGGTTTAATTTTAATACCATATAGAGCCCATGTTGAAAAAATGACAAAGCATTTAATTAATATATGCATAGAAGCAACAAAATTTAAGTGCTACATTAAACATTTATTCTGTTTTTGAACTAAGACAAATTGAGGGGGAAAAAAATGAAATGAGTTTTCGCAGGAAGCGTATCACGTGACTCCTTCTCGTGCGGGCGCTCGTGCGGGCGGTGGGGGGTTTTGGGGGGGGGGGGGTCACCAAAGCTTACAATGGTAAAAATATGGGTCCCTGAAGAAAAAGGTTGGGAACCACTGGTCTAGCACTAGCTTAAGTTGGAGTGGATTGAAAAAATGAATCCAATTTTGTGCATTTGTCGCCCTCAGACAGCAGTGTTTTCTTGATCTTGTCTTTCTTTTCCTCTGCTTCCCCCTTCTGACGCTTAGTGTCTGTATTCATGTTTATAATACCAGTTAAATGTATAATCACACAGCTGAACGACTTAACCACCACTATCGTTAGTCCAACTTCCATCACACAAACATGCAGACGCGGTTCACGCCATTCTGCCTTGAAATTCCCAGAAGGCATTGCATCATTTTAATTTTCAACATCAAAATCAAAATACCAGTAGATTTGTTTTATTTCAAACCCTGAACCTTTTTTTCAAAATCCGAACAAGAAACTTCCTACAAAAAAAGGAGGCTGATGTAAAACTTTAAATACACCATGACTGTAATGTATACAGGTGTATGTCGTATAAATACAAATGAAGTTTACACTGGTTGAATATTAGTAAGTGAAACTGGAAAAGACATCAACCCATTCCTTCATTTGTAACTATTATTAAAATGTTCATAATCGTGAGTGGGCCGCGTAAGTATCTCAATGGGCTGCTGTGATTGAAAGTGGCGTGCTTGGCCGGCCCAAGAAACTGCGCGGCCTTTCTGGCATTTGCCAGAATGCCAGACCGTCCAGTCCGCGCCTGGCAGTAACTTTTTGTTTTGCACCATTGCTCTATGGTAGATCAGGACGTCTAAAAGACGTAATTTCAACGTCAAAAAGTTTGCTGGGTTCATTAATTGGGAGGGAAATTAATCTCCTCGCCCCCTGCTGGTTGCGTTCCAATCTCTATATCAGAATGAATGGGATTTTCTCTTCAGAAAATTATTTTTCGGTTCACACTCAAAAGTTACGATTGTGGCTTTCATATGATATGCATGTTGGGTAGTTCTATCGATTCGGATGGTCATTCTTTATTTTTTCCACGGATTTGAATTGTTTTTAATGTTTTTAAAATAGCTGATAAATTACTACACTGAACGATCGTCGCGTGTATGACGTTGCCGTAAAATCTTAGCAACTTACTTTAACCGTGCCCTGCAATACACCAATGAATTCACTCAACAGGGTAAAATATTACATAGCTGCGGCTACTGACCCTAACCCTGCAATAATTAACCTCGGTGGAAGCCAGCAACATTTCGATTAAAAGCGAAGTAAGTGCAAACTGCTTTTAAATCTCTTGAACTGTCAACAAAAAAGTTAGGCTATTTTGTTTAGTCAGCAAGGGCATGGACAGTACGGGACACTGTTAACAGGTAACATTAGCATTAAAATGTCAAATGGTGTACACGTGTATCATAAGGGAATATACTTAACCTGCCTCACTAGAATATCTTATAACTTACCAACATTCAAATCGTGTGATAAACCTCTGCTATTTTACTCCATGCAGCTAACCTTAGCCTAACATTACTGGCTAGACTGCAAAACCAAACCAAACATCTGTGTTCATGAAACTCACTTTATTTTACGAATCCACATCTGTAGTTTTACGTTTCTGATAAGTTAGGCACAATTTAGATTTTTTGAAATAAGGCAAAATTTTGCACAAGACCTTCACAGTTAGTAGATCATTACAATATATGGGCTGAAAAATATGTCTGATGTACAAATTCAGTGTCATGTCTTTGTGGGATATTTTTTTAAAAATCGGTCTATGGGATTTTCAATACTATTTGCTCTCAAGTTAGGAACGCTACCGCTAGGATCGCTGTGTTCCACTTTCCCTCCCTAAATGCCAGTTGTTTGCACCTGTGTTAGACCTCCACATGACGTCCAAAAAAAGGTTCTTATATAAACGTCGAGCTGGGGTCATAGTTCGACGTTCAAACGGCAGACCTAGTTTGTACGTCGTGTAGACATCTGGAATTGGTCTTGGACTGACGGACGGAATATAGACGTGATTTGTACGTCCATACGACGTCTGATGATTGCTGGGTTGTTGACACGATTTTTCAGTTGTGCGACTATTTTTGGGATTGGCCCGAGTTTTGCCTTCATCGTGTGTCGTGCATCGTGTAGTGTACATGGGGTAACGAGAAGCGATTAACACCTCACGACCAGCTCTCGATCACAAATCGCATGGTCGCAAGAAAATCAAACCTGTTTGAACCTGTCGGGAGAGCATCGCACTGTTGAAGCAGTGCCACGGGCCGATTTAAAACAATCCATCCCACAGCGCTTGTGCGAAAACAAAAGTTAACTGAAAAAGTCGAAACAGCATGGCAACACCCAGGTTATAGAGGCACAACTGGTCAAACTGTGGCACGAAGTCATAACCTGCATATGCCTAGGAAAATAATTCATATGTTATGATTCCAAAACTCTCGCTGCTAATCTCCAGTTCTCACTGTATACACGTCTCGCCCATACACGCCACCTTTTCGTTTTTTTAATGAGTCTCTGCGCACAGAATGGCACAAATTGCCAAGGCAGCACATTTGTTCTTGGTGAGCATAGTCAATCTCTGTGTTGTTCTTCTGTTCAGAAGTGCCCCGAGTGTCGTGTATAGGACATACAGTGTGAGCAGTCAGGTCGCATCAGAGTGTTCGATCGTATGGTGTGAGAACATGAATCGTAAGCCACAAACTTTTAACCCCTGTGATTCAGTTGAACAGTTTGAGCAGGAGCTGAATGACACGGTTGAAAAAATCGCACAGTGTATGACCAGCTTTAGTTAGCCAGCCTGTGGGGTTCGCCTGTCAGTCAGAGGAAGCAACAAACAGCTCAACTGCGCATGAACACTTGCGCTTCCATTATTTTCAATAGTCAACAGGCTATAATAGTACCTTAGGAAATACAATTTGTTGGGTAATCATGTGGTGTATATAGATATTTTGTAGTGTCTTTCTGAAAGGTGTCATCAGGAAGCCTTTACATACAAAAGCAAACTGTTGTGATCAATAATTAATTACATACTAAACTAATAATAGGCTAATAGGATATTCCATTAGTAGTGCGCGTGTGTTGGTACAGTTTGGGGGAAGCATGGGGCCCAAAATTGCTAGCTACGCCCCTGATAAAAGTAATTGTGTTTTTTCATTGTTCAGTCAAATCTTACAGACATCAAGTGCTGACGACATAAAGGGATACATATACAAACATCCAGCTACAATGCTAAACACATAGCGTTAAAGCCTCTATGTGTAGGATTTATCTTCTATTTATCTTTGTCTTTTATTAAAAATATATTTTTTATTTTAAAAATATAATGTAAAACGATGGTAATTACCTCCACGAATAAATTGTAGTGTTCCGGTAAACTTGGTAATTTCCATTTATATATAGATATGGCTGGGGACCAAAGAAGAATATCCATTTTGCGCCGCCATTTTCAAAAGTACGGGTTCTTGTAGGGGAGAGCAGTATCGTATATTCAGCTCCGCCTTTCGTGTTTCTGCTCAGAGACTGAGTAGCAGAAACTGAGATAAGAGCGAGCGAGCGTTTGGCCTCCGTAGCAAGAAATTAGGATTGTGGGAAGGGGAGGGCTAATACATTTTATTCAAACGTATGCAGTATACCACTTCGCCGATAGATGGGGAATTCTGATACGATCCTACACACAGAGGCTTTAACTCATGAGCTTTGTTGAGCTTCAACCGCACACGTTGTTCGCACTCCGCACACATAGTTTGTGAACGTTACCTTCCCTTAAAGGGATAGTTCGTTTTTTAACACATTGAGCCCCTTTCACAGGTTGTCTAAAATGAAATAAAGTGGTTGACACCAAAATCTTGATGATTGCTCCTGTCTCGGCTATTTGGGAAATATAGAATCGCCTCTGCCTGCCTTTAAAATGGCTAGCAATGGGCATGTATTGTTTCTATCCTTAAAACACTGGTTTTAAAAAAAGTGCTACTTATGGAGTGATTAGTGGCGCTTGCTGATGTTCCAACCCAAGTATCGTAGGAAAATACAGTTTCTGTCATGTTTTATTAGCCCTTTTGTAAGTCCCATAGGAATCTATTTGCTCCTTCAAATAAACAAAGTGCCAAATAAAACACGACGGAAGCTTTATTTCGCTACGATACATGTTTTGGAACATCATTGAGCACCACTAACCACTTGGTGAGTAGCACTTTTTTAAAACCAGTGTTTTAAGGATAGAAACAACACATGCCCATTGCTAGCCATTTTGAAGGCAGGCAGAGGCGATTCTACATTTCCCAAATAGCCGAGACAGAAGCAATCGTCAAAATTTCGATGTCAACCATTTTATTGCATTTTAGACAACCTGTGAAAGGGGCTTAATGTGTTAAAAACCGAACTATCCCTTTAATGCATGTAGCCTTTTGAAAAGAGGCTGCTGCTGAGAAAGAGATCCCAAGAGCCACCTGGTGGTTTTTTAGGTAAACTGCAGCTTCTGCAGAAAAAAAAATAAGTTACACCTCCTGTAAATGGTGTGTGATGCAGACATGAATCGCGCGAGGTTCATGCATAAAACCGTCTATTCCCAAGTAGTAACATCTGTATATTAAATTCAGTTTTTGAACATACAGCCGTAGTTTTTGTTTCAAAAATGTTTTAAAGCCTCTATGTGTAGGATTTATCTTCTATTTATCTCCGTCTTTTATTAAAAATATATTTTTTATTTTAAAAATATAATGTAAAACGATGGTAATTACCTCCATGAATAAATTGTAGTGTTCCGGTAAACTTGGTAATTTCCATTTATATATAGATATGGCTGGGGACCAAAGAAGAATATCCATTTTGCGCCGCCATTTTCAAAAGTACGGGTTCTTGTAGGGGAGAGCAGTATCGTATATTCAGCTCCGCCTTCCGCGTTTCCGCTCAGAGACTGAGTAGCAGAAACTGAGATAAGAGCGAGCGAGCGAGCGTTCGGCCTCAGTAGCAAGAAATTAGGATTGTGGGAAGGGGAGGGCTAATACATTTTATTCAAACGTATGCAGTATACCACTTCGCCGATAGATGGGGAATTATGATACGATCCTACACAGAGGCTTTAAAGGATTTTTTCATTTGTTATTTTTTAAAAGGTCTATTTAAATCTTACGGACCCCTTGCAGTGCTTTCACGTACACCCATTGAAGAACCACTGTTCTAAAGAGCCTTTGTGACATCACAATAGTAAGCAGGCCAAGACCCCAAAATTGTATTGTTGTACAGATGGCACAAAAACTCCTCAACTCCTGACCAACACCATGTAACAGTTTTGGGGATTGCAAATACTCAGTCCAACATGACGTCTTCCCATGTCCAGCAAATGAGGAGACAGAAATAAATCCTACCACCTACACCTACAAGAAGACAAACCATATCATTATCCATTGACTTTCAAATTTGACCTTGTGATTTTGGCAACCACTGGTTTCTTAGGCTCAGACCCAACTATACAATAACTTTTGGCTGTTTTGAAAGATGAACCACAAAAAGTTTTTGCTGTTCTCTCATGCACACAGTGCAAGTTTGCAATGTTAATGGTGCCATTGCGTGGCCATTTGACGTGTAACAGTTCATTGTTCATTTGTAGTCATAAGTGTACTTTCAAGGTGGGTTTTGATCAAGGTAGGTTTTCAGTCACAATTTTCAAAGTCAAGAAAAGATTAGAAATACTGAAACAATGCAAGTGAATGGCTTTCTACAGATAACATGCAATATCAACCAGCATTCAATTTGTGAGATGTTTGTAATAGGCATAACTTTTTTTAGTGTTCTATAACATTGAAAAGGTTCATTTTGAAATCCACTGGGCAAAGTTTTGGGGTTTTGCAGAGTTTTACGGAGCAAAGTTTAAACAAACCCATGGCTGCATCCATGTCAGCATGGCATGTTTGATATGACCCTTACAGTAATTCTCAGTAGGCATACACAGGTTTGAAAACTCGTTCTCGCAGTGCTAAAATATCAAAGTTAAAGTCATCTTAGCGTAGTATAGACACAGGTCCCAAAGCAACTTTGAGAATAGACTATCAACAATATATTTTTTTAAACGTGCGATAAGAGTCTAATGTTAACATAATGATAACAGCCCACCACTAATTAAAATACATAATGTATAAATGGTTAACATGGGTTATTACATAAATGTTATGGTTTTATCAGAACACATTATAATATTATAACAACAGTTTTGTTTTCACAGACTTCACACCATCTAAAAAAACGTCAGCCAAACAGAACTCTGCAAGTTCTCAAGTAACGTGTCCACTGAAGACTGAATCTGTAAGATCTGATGGGAAAACTAGTGACCAAGAATCAGTCTTGGATGGGATTCATGCACCTGATGATGATGTGTGTAGGCAGGAAAGAAATCACCTTGTCCCACAAGATCCCGATCACCTATCTAAAACTTGTCTGCAACTGGATGAACCCCACACTCATATACAACAGAAAAAACAAAATGCAGCTCATCATAACTCACAGACTTCAAATGGTTCTCTGTATGCTTCCTATAATGTACCTCTGACTAAGTCCCCCCAAAACATTTCTTCACCTACATCACAAATTTCTTCTCCACACACCGAACAGGAAGTGCACCTCACCAGAAGTACATTGAGTTTATGCAAGGAAATGCCTCTCCTCATGCCTCAGAATACTCATTTGGAAAGCTTTCAAAAGTCACCTATTCAGAGGTTTGAAGACAATATCCCCGGTGGTGGAAAAAGCCACATACAGGAAAATCAGAGCAATCTAAAATCTGAGCCTCCAGAAGCTCCAAAGACCATTTCATTATCTTCTTTACTGGTCAGACCCACGGAAGACCATGGAGATGGCCATCAAAAGGTTTCAGAAGGGCATTTAGAATTTCGAGAAACCAGTAACTCAAACATGATCCGGTCTGTTAACAGTCATTTTGAGGAAAGTGGTGAAATTAAATCTGTTAAAGTAAAGGGCCCATCTCTTGGAGTCTTTCAGCTGGGAGGTGCTACTCATAAGCGGGTTGCACCACCTTTTCACCATGAACATAAAAATGACACCTCAGCCCATTATAACCTAAATCAATTCTACATGCATCACACTGGAAAATCCGTGCAACCTATACATAGTGAACCACAAAGTCAAAGCATACCTCAAAATGTTAATATTTGTCCTAGTGCTGCTCATTATCCATCACACCAGCACCATGTCTCATATTCATATCACATGGACAGTAAATCTCCAGAGGAACAGTCAAATGATTTTTCTGATTACCAGCAAAATTGCTACTATCCTCAACCACATGGCAAAATGAGCTTTCTATCTGATGAGTGGCACAGAACCCACTTTTCTGCCTCTGGTAACACATACCTACCTAGTAGTACAAATGGCCCTTTTAAAAGCAACTGTGTTTCACAGGTGAGCTCAGATGCCCCAGTCTCTCTACCGAATCCACTTTCCAACAGGCCCCATAGTGGGTCTGTAGAGGCTAAAGAGGAAGGTGGTCCAGTGAAACTTGTTAATCTTGAAGAAGGCTTTGACCGATCTGGGAGCCCAAAAGAAATTTTGGATTTGGACAGCCACAGACTTGCAGCCCATGGAGGCACCACTTATATTCAGCCTTCAGCTAACCTTTTTCATGATACACAGAGATCACAACGTGGGAGGCAGCCAGATAGACTTGCTCATCAACTACACATGATGAACGCGGTTACATTTTCCAATCAAAATTCTGTTAGACATTACAACCCCCAACAACCAACAAAGTTCAATCTTATGGAGACTTCACAACCTCCTCAGCAGTTCCCATTTCAACCTGGTAAAATACACATGGCTTTGTCTAGGCATCCCCAGATAGTTCCCCATTACCAAAGGGGAAGGCCATCACACAATGGCCTGGCAACTGAACATTTCTTTCATCCTAGGTGAGAGCACTGAAACCAGTTGTGATAGGATACTCCAATCAATGTAAAATTTCATGTTTATTTTTTAATTCCTTTAGTAAACAAATAAAGAAGACAGAGGATAGAACAGAGAGTTTCTCAGGCAAGATTGGTTAGTCTTTCTTTTTTTGTGTGTACCATCTTTACCATCTTCTTGAATGCATTTATTGGGAAGTCTAAATACAGGATAGCAGGGGGCAAATCTTGAAGGAATGGAAACAGAATGACTGCATGTCCACTTTAAATAAATAGTGTTGTAAAAGAGTGAGAGAGAGAGAGAGAGAGACTATTTAAGTGTTTTTAATGTGATAAAACTGATTCTAATGTCTGTCTTGTAAAGCTTTTAACTTTACACTTGAAAATGAGTGATACCAGGAAAGATGTGGGAGATTTTTGGCCTTGATGTTACTGCAGGACCATTTTTTTTTATGACTGTACAAAATGTCTCTAAAGGTCAGTCTTAACAATCTTATAATTATACTAGTTAAACACTAGTTAGGTATTGACTATATTAAATATTTAGTTTTTTACTAATTCCATTTCTAATGTTGAAGGTAAGTTTTGAGAATTCTGATCTAATATGTGAAATGACATGATGTTTTTACTAATGATGTGTAAATAATTTTGCTCATTTCTTGTTTTAACTTTGCTAATTTCTTGTTTTAACGTTATAATGTCCTCAGGGTATACTTTTGAATACGGGTATTTTTTCCATTGACTTGGAAAACCAGTGGTAGACTGTGATTATAATTGTAACCTTTTGGTCAATTTGCTTGTTAAAATTCCTTAGTTTATTAGTCATTTTACTGTTATTGTCTCTATTAGAGCATTTGTTGCCTGTTTGGCCATCTGCACCACCTAATCTTTCATCCCTTTCTGTCAGCATGTGCCTCACATGTAGCAAATCTACCTCACAATATCAAACACTGCATAGTTTTTTTTCCCCCCACAGTATTTTTGTCACGTGGACAATTTTTCTTACAGTGCACAATTTTACTGTCCAATGGTTTATGTTGGCAAGGCCAGTGTCAGTTTGGCTCAAGTTATGTTATTGGCAAATATTAGCTTAATGTAATTGATTTTGCATTCTCGAAAAAGCATTGATGGTTTTCAAAATAGGGTCATGTTTATTTATACTCCCTGTAGAACGTGAATAATGGGGAATCCAGTGTGATCAGGACACATTGGCTCCTTAGTTGTTTTAGAGCAGTGCTTAAACAGTGCTTTTATACTGTGCTTAAAGAAATTTTATTGATAAACAATGTTTCTTTATTGTTTATTTGTTGGGTAAATGTTTGAGTTCTGTATACATGCTGTTATAATGTTACAGTACAGGGATCCGTTTTCTAAAACCATCAAATGTGTTGGTAGCAGTGCAATTGTCCATTTTTGACCAACTAAGAAGCTAACTTCTGCTTTTGGGGAACTGATGCCTTTTTCAAGGTGTGATCGGGTGTTTTTCTTTACGGTATTTTTTGTTCTACTTCTGTGTTTGGCACACTAGTTAGAGTACAGAGTTAATTATTCTTTTGCACTAGTAAAACTAGATAAAAAAAAAAACTGAAATGTATTTACTCATTTGTACATTTTACTGTTGTATGTAATTGTATTAGGTTTTTGCCATTTAATATTTCACACACAAAAAAAAACATTTATTTTCACTATAAAGTTTACAAGTTCTTAGTTCACTGATGGTCTTTTGCAAATCAATTTATTTTCTAGAGGTGGAACGGTTCTTTTCTTGATAAGAAGGAGAACATGGATGATTTCAACATGCTTTTCATTTATTTGGCAAAAAGCACAATGTGTATTGCCATCTACAGGAGCTTCATTTGCCTTTTAGCACACAAAGTATTACAATTTAACATAATTACCTTTACCGTCAAAACAAGGCCATAAAAAGTGAAGTGCTGTATTTTGATACATATGGTTGGATTTTCTGTTTAAACTTAAGTGCTACTGAAATACCTTAAACACATAAAATGATCAATATAAAATAATGCAAAGCAAACACACTGCATTGTTTAAAACTGCATTCCTTGGTTCACTTTATTTTCATGTTCTTCAAGAATATCCGTTTATGTCCCCATTTTCTGCCAAAAGTTGAGACCTACTTGCACTGACTATTCTGCTGTTGAATAAATGAGAACTATACAGTATTATCTATTGTGATGCGAAGGCAGCCTATAGTGCGGTCATGATTCACATAATGTAGTGATGACCAGATTGTATTGAGACTTCGAATGAAGTCTTGAGCATTTCACATAATTTTTAGCGGATGCTCCGTATCGACACGTGTGTCAAAATGGAGAGATCACGTGATGTGATGTTTGAGGCCTCGGTTGCCTAGTGCTTGCCGTTGTAGCGCGTTGAATCTAGGTTGATTTTGGCGGGACATCTCGACTATAAAGATGTCCCATGAAGAATATGCGCTCATGGGTTTTTGTCAGTGGTTGGAGACAGTTCTTTAGAGTTTATTTTTTGCAGTGGATTGCAACTTGTGCATTACTAAGACTAACAATGGAGATGAACAAGAACAAAAAGAGGAAGTTTTCGCCTGTTTGGGAGTACTTTGATCAGATTTCTCCCAATAAGGTGGGTTATGCAATAGGCTAGTTTTAAAGGCTAGACAGTGTTACTTTTGTAAAGATATTATCAGTAGCTTAATTTCGTCAGATGTTAAATTTACTTATACAATATACCCATAGGTGAAATGTCAGATTTGTGCAAAAGTTATATCTTATAGCAATAACACCTCATCCATGTTGAGGCATTACCGTAGTGTGCATAATGCCAGAACTGATTCTGATGGAAGTAGGCCTATACAGTAGGCTATATGTCCTATTATTTACTTACTGCTATAAGCTTAGTAAGTTGGTTTGTTCCCTTGGCTTTAGCTTCCAGGAAGCTGGATCAGGCATTGGTTGACAATCCTTATTATCCACTTAGACTTTTCACTTGAGTAACCGCATGTAAATAAGAGGTTCATTTTTTTTTTATGAACCATACCACCCCTATTGTTTTCTGTTATGTAATTATGTACATTCTTAGAATAAATAACATTTCCTTATGTGCTTGTGGTGTTTAAGATTTTAAAACACAATCAAAATGGAACCTGATTGTGTATTGTTTTTGGAGCTGTAATTCAACTGACTCACTTAATTTTAATTGGATTAAATTTAATCTTGGTGAGTAAAATTATCTGTAAACACAGTTTTGCTTAAAAGATTAGGTAAGCACTAGATTGCATTTTTTTGGCAGAAACCGTGGGGAGGCCTTCCCATTGCGTCATCATTTTTTTTCTGCTGTGAATTAGCTTCTATGCTAAGAATGGTAGTGATGCTAACAATGGTAATGAGGCTAACAGTGGTTCTCAGTGCACTTAGCTGATGTGAATTAGCATATATGAAAAAAGTAACAATGCTAAATAGCTAACTAGCAATTAGCAGTTGCTAGGGTAACAATGGAGTATGATTATGTGACATATTCAGACACATGTACATAGACATACACACGCATATATCCCATTCATTTGAATGGGGAAAAACATAAAAAAAAACATGAATAACTGACGAACAACAAGAGATATCAAAAAGATGAATGTTAGCACACCAATCCAGATCAGGCCGGACATTTTAGATTTGGAATGGTGTCTCTATCTCATACACACACATACACACTTCTCCTAATCATTTCAATGGGGAAAAAACGACAAGAAAAAAAACAAATAATGGACGAACGACAAGGGATATTAAAAAGATGAATGTTAGCACACCGATCAAGATCAGGCCGGACGTTTGAGATTTTCAAATGGTTTCTCCTATCTCTAAAGCCCTAGGACTAGTAGCAGATCCAAAATCAGGTCGGAATAATAAGGTGATCCTTAAGAAGAACAATAGTGGCCTTGAATGCTGAAATGAATTTTAAAAGTGGTTGTGCCACCTCCCTTCCACAGACCCACCCAAAATGGCCAAAAGGAAGAGGTAGGTACACTCAGGTGACATGAATCGTTGCTGATTGTACAAAAGAACTGGGACATGAAATGTACAGCCCGCTGAACATCAAACATATATCCAATACCCACCTCTGTTTATCCCTAGCATTCTGCATTAAACGTTTTTAGCCAAAACCTAATCCCTAAAACTAAAGGGGATAAGAATGTACCTTAATGGAATGAGAGCTGCAGGGGTTAAAGCAAGTTATAAAGCTTTTAGGTTCCTGAAGAGGCAATATTCTCAAGATGCTCTATTAAAATATAAATAGGTTAAGTTAAACAAATAGCAACCTATCTTAATACCGACCTACCTTATCTGGAAAGCAAAAGTGTCTCCTCCATGTCAAAGTGTGTTCCTGAGGGTCAAAAGACAATGGATGTGCCCCGCCTCCATTCATTTCAATGGGAAATGCTTGGCTAAGGAATTCAGTCAAAATGTAATGATTTTTTTTTTTCATCATTTAAAATGGGAGTTCCGTGGAGCCTATTTCCGGTACAAATTTCCTTAGCCAATTATATGATGCATTACTGATTGACGTAAGGTTGAGCAGTAAGCTATACGGATGACAGGAATTGGCTGTTTACATGGGATGTTTACTTCGTTCGTGGACGCGCATTGTTATCTTGCTCTGCCTCTAGCAGCACTTTATGCCCACCCCAAATGTGTATGTTAATGTGTTTGGTTGGCTGAATTTACCTTTTCTGACGCCATTTGCAAAGTTTCTACAACAACATGCATGATGAGAGTACATCTTATATGTGGTTTGTCCAGTGGGCATCTCTTGATAGGCATCTACTATGAATAAATTATTATTAACATGCACACACGATGGAGTGCCTCGTGCATGAGCCGAAAGTGGGTCACCCTCAAATCAGCATTCGGAAAATGGTACCGGATACATTGTAATTTATGAAACATGGCGACGAGGTGGTGGCATGCTAATTGGCTGAAGCTAACCAGCCAAATCCTGACCCCTTGAGTCAGACAATATCTAACATCTACTCATTACCTTAATTCTCCTTTTAAATAAAAAAAAATAGAACCTAGTTGAACACTGTACTGTATGGCTGTGTAGCTTATATGTCTGCAGCAGAATCCAACACCAGAGCACTAGGCCATCCTTAAAAATATTTTAGTTTGCCATAACCCTGCCAACCGAAATATTTATTTTTTCCCCCTTTTAGTCCGACAACTTGCATCTCTTTGCATCATGAAAGCTAACTTAAACCAACCCTTGAATAAGGGGGGTGTGCGCATGAGGTGGACTTGTGACCCTCATAGCAAGCCGTGATGTGTAGTATAAATACCATGTGCTCCCCCTAAAATGCCTCTTTCGTCAAGCATAAGACCCAGGGGCCGGTTGCACCAACAGGGCGTAAGCCGGGTCTTAAACTATTTTGGTCGTAACTCAACATTCTAAGTCCAACTCGATTGTTACGCCTGTTGCACGAACGGGGCTTAAGCCTTCTACTCGCTAAGACCGGTCGTAAGTTTTTTACGCCTAGTCAAGGGTTGGCATAAATGTTAAAATATGACCTAGTTGCTATAGTTACGACGATAAGTGCAACTAAATTTTAATAAACGTGGCACGTCTGATACATCGGATGTACAATGAAAGAGCTTCCAGGCGTGAAAGAATTTTCAGGGACAGAAGTAATCCCCTAGATGTGTATAACGAAGAAGAACTTATTGAGAGGTTCCGATTTGGAAGAAGATACCTCTTTTTTTTTTAATAGAGGAACTTTCACCGGACCTTCAGTTGGCAGATCATATTGCAGCTCTGGCACCAGCATTGCAAGTGCTGATAACTTTGTCTTTGGCACTGAGTCACTGTCTTCCGCACTATGCTCACCTCCCCACTGAAGCGGAGTCGGCATTAATGAAGCAGCAATTTCGCCAGAAATTCGGCTTTCCCGGTGTCGTGGGCTGCATTGATGGGACACACGTCCGAATCCAAGCACCATTAGAGCACGAATATATGTTCGTAAATTGCAAAGGATATCATTCGCTTAACATCCTTAACAAAGACCAATTTGACTTTACGACCAGGCTTAGCTAAGAGCGGTGCAACCGGCCCCAGGAGACATGAGGCCAGACGGGTTATGTCTTGGGATTCATTTAGAGAACCGAGGTTACATAAAGTAACCAAGATGTTCTCCATTACTTCTTTGTCCCGAGATGTAACCAATGGGAAGTATACCACAGTGCCTCAAGGATGCTCCGGTTTCAAGCAGGGAAGGACGCGGACGCGGGCGAGGTCGAAATAGGTGGATCATAGGAGTGGTGCTGATGGCACACTTGCATCTACGCCTCTGAGTGGACATGGGCTGCCCCAGGACCTGGGCTCCGTGGCATACAAAGAGCTGATCTGCGTGTCTAATGCCCCTCGTGCGCTGCACATAAGCACGCAGTGAAGTGGGTGGAGCAGTCTCATCAGACGCAGCCTGGGTCAAGGTATTCAGGTCTATGACCCGGAAGTGAAGACCTTGGGTTGATTTTAAAAGAAACCTTTGGGCTAAAGGTCCAGATGAAGAAAATTGTGAAATAGGCTGGAGCCTACTTGTTACATTGGCGAAATGAACAATATTAACAACTGGCCAAGAACAGAAATTCAATTTAGTTACCTAATAAGTGTCTAATTTTGGAGTGCATGGGAAAAAAGCAAAAATGCAATGACCTATTTCCAATTTAGGCACTGCAAATTATTATAAACTAAAGTTAGACAACTTATTTTTACCCTTCTAATAGGCAAAATGTTCATGTATAAGCCTGCTGGGAAACGCCACATTAATATAGGCCTATAGGTCTGTTAAGCGATTAAAATTTCTAATTTTGTTTAATCTACATGCAGTTAATTGAGATGAATCCCCAAATTGCTAAAAACACACACATCTGTTTAACAACACATGGAAAATCTTTGCTCTGATTATCGCAGCAAACTTTATTTGCAGCTCCCTACAGCAGTTTATTATCTTGAATGTTTGCATGTTCCATGTCAGTTGTAAAAAAAATGAGAGTTAAGGAATTCATTTGGATTTCTGGTTTTGATAAAAGGCATGGCAACAAACTCTATGAGAAGCATGCGTTTCAGTCCAATGAAGGAATCACTCAGTCACTACAGTCTCTACCTAGAGTAGGCTACCTAACATTACAGCGCATTCACAGCCAGTAAACTGACACTGCGGTGCATAAATAGACAAGATAACTGGCAATTTTACTGTAGGTTGTAGAGGAGCACTTTAATTACCACCAACTTCATGTTATAAAAATAGCTTTATTTTGCATGCTAATCACCCACGGAAATATGCGTTGTTATTCACCAAGGCGACCAATTTGTTAAAGGGGACATATTATGCCTCTTTTTAAACAATTTAGAATTGGTCTATGGGCTATACAAATCAAGTTCATGAAGTTCTTTGCACAAAATCACTCTCACATAAATAGATTTCACCAGCTCTATTCTTGCCAGTTTCGGTCTCTCCCAAATTGAGCCGTTTAAAGGAGAAATCCGGTGTGATTTGGACCTGGACTGTACTGGAAGATGTTACCGAGTACAGACATATATCAAATTCCCACCTCCGTTCACCCCCCGCATTCCGCAGTAAACCGTATTTAGCCGAAGCTTTCATTAGCCTCACACTGCTAGCTATAGGGGCATGACAGTGCCTATGCAGCTAAATCGCTATTTTTACACCATTAAAAAGGTTCAAAGTAACTCCACGCTTCATTGGTAGACTTCTGAAGGCCCTGACATTTAAAACGAGACAATGATAACTTTGAAAGTACACCGGTACTTTATTAAAAAGACAGTTTATACAGACTGTACCTTCATGGAATATTACGTTTGCCACCATCTTGATATTAAGCCGAGATAAGTCTACTGCTGAGTTCCAACGAACAAATACGACAGGGAAACAGCTTTGAAATAAACTTTGTAGAAGTGCTTGGATTCGAGCTTTCTCCTTTAAGGGCTGTCACTTTTATGCAAATAAGCTGTTGCTGGTCACGCCCCGCCCTGCCCATGAAAAGCCTCCGGCTGCGTGAACTGTTTACGCTGCTCGAAAATTACTGCAAATAGAGCCGGTATCAGACCCCGATGATGAACAAGAGGATCCATCAGCACAAACAGCAAGAATGCAGCAAGCGGTTTCTGAATGTTTAGTCAACTTATTCAATAAACTTATTTAATAAACATTTGTTACCATTGGATCCCTCCTTAGTTGTTAGCCTACCATGTTTAGTTTGCCACAACAATGTAGCCTAATGTAAGGTTATTTTTTAGAAACCTAATGCCATCTCTTTACAACATTTAGTATTTGCTAACATTTTAAACTCAACAAAGCTTGAACACGTTCAAGTAATGTTTAATAAAGTGAGGCTACAACTGCTAACATCAGACTAATGGCTTTTAGACTAACGTTACTTGATGGCGCGCCTCCACTGATAACATGATAAAACATTTCATTTAAACCTAGACAATATTTTAACAAGCATTAGAAGGTGTTCACACTGGGTGGGTTTTTTAAAGTAAAAAACACCGACTCCGAGGCTTTTTCTAGTACAAAAAAAGCACTGGCAGCATTTATCAGTTGATAACTTTTTTTTTACCATGTCAGGAACGTGAGTTAATCTCACGTATATTAGCTAACATGCTAACTTTTGAAAGGTCTGAAATTAAGACAACTGGTTACCAAAAAAATATAACTTTACTCAATAGATCAATATTATTACACAGTGAAATTGGCAAGTCATATCGCTCACAGTGTTAATAGTTGACATCCTCTACCTCGACCGTCTCCTGTTACTGCTGGTTGCCACAGGACGCCAGAGTTTTGATTCCTGACAATGATTGGTCAGCTGTTCCAAAAAGAACTACGTATTTCTCAACTTGAAAAACTGGCGGCAGCGTTTTAAAAGTGCCCAGGTAGTACGGAGAGAAACATCTCAATCTAAGCAGATAGACATTAGCTTTGGCTAAATGGGTGGGGATTCGACAGGTGCTGGGGTTGGCCAATTCCCTTAGTGTAACGTCAGAATAAGGGAGCCATCCAAATGGCTCACAGGAGCATAATATTCTTGACACCAAAGTATTTCTACTGACCGTCAGAAAACGGATGGACGGGTTTTTTTCGCGCTTGGAGAGTTTATAAGAACAGTAGAGGCCCAAATATGAACTCAAAGCCCCGTAAAAAGTGAGTTTTTGCATAATATGTCCCCTTTAACTGTGCTAGTTTGGCTCTGTTTCTGATGTGAGTCTTTGCCTAGTTGTTTCTGATGTGAGTCTTTGACTGTACTTCTGTAAGTTTTTCCAGCACAAGATAGACTGGACCCGCAAGAACATGTGCTCATACACCGATACAGGTTCTGTTTTATTGGGTAAATTCCGCGATTCCATTTGCGTTTCATATCATAGGGCCCTTGAGTTTTTCCAGTGAACAATGGCATCATGATATTCACAGTATAAATTGTGACCGTTTGCATTGCTTCCCTGATGCGATTGGTTAGGACTCAGTGGATGCATATGATAGGGCACTGTCGTGGCTCGTGGGGAATGTAGTCTTTCATCGGTCTTGTGATACTGTCTATTCTCAGGCCAGTGTCGGTGCTTCGGATCAGTTTCAGTAAGTACCGAAACGCAGAAAAAAGTGGCGCAACCCAAAAGACGAAAATACAGAAGTTCCGGAACTGTGTCCACTGCGTTCCGGCCCACTTCAACCACTGCCGGAATGCTGAAAAAGTGGCGGAATGCAAAAGACGAAAATACAGAAGTTCTGGAACGACGTTCCGCTGCATTCCGGCCCACTTCATGCACTGGTTACCATGTTCTCTTTGCTCTTTTCTGAGAGCTCCTGAGCTATGTCATGCGCCCTGGACCCATGGTGTCTTCGAATTTTGAAAAAACCTGAAAAACAAAAAGTTGAAAATAAGACTTTAATAATCATTGGCATTTGGCACATTACTTATAAAGCACAGTGTAGCATCCTCGATGGCCGATGCTTACACGAAAGTAGTGAAAGGCGGGGTTTACTTTAGATTGGGGAACTTTGACAACTTTTGTTGTCAGCCCGCAAAAATATTTCTGGCGGCCCACGATAACATCTGTAAAATTTGTAAAACTGTTACAACTGTAGGCCTGCGCAGCTTTCAAAGAATACATGTCCGTTTAGGGGTGTTTAGTGGCATCTACAGGCGGCCTAAGCTGTAATTACAGGTGTCACGATTCCCTTGACCTTACTCCCAGGAAGGTATCGTTAACTTAGTTGCCTCCAACCTAATGGTGGTCATGAGATAATGGAGGAACGAGAAGCAGAGCAGGAGCCGGGTTCCTCGAGAAGAAAATGCAATAGGCCTATTGGTGATGGAAAATAAGATAAATGAACAATTGATTACTTTGTCGAAACTCATAAGTTGGAAAAAGTTGTTTGCCTGATCTGCAAGCAGGCCATTAATTGCTGCCATTATGATGCCAAACAAAAGTTAAGATAAATTAAAGACGAGTAAGCTTCAACAACTTAACTGACTGTTGTGCTGTGTAGCCTCTTTTTTCACAACTAAGCAGAGCAAGCCATTTAGTGGCGAATTTGTGCGAGCCTGCATGTTGAAAGTGAGATCCAGGCATGCTGTCCTTTGTATTGCAACGGAGATGGAGCTGGACGTTAGAGGAATTGTGATTCGTGGCCAATCGGAAACAGCACCCAAAGATCCCATTTAAAAATGGTATTTTGACCAAGTAGTTTTCCTAACAAATATTCATTATGACATTAACAACATTATTAATGACAGGCAATAGTATGATTGAATGATGAAGTCCCCCCTATGAATTAGTCTAGGAATTGCACCTGAGTTAGACATAATCTGATAAGAAGCACAAATTGTCCTAAATAAGAATGTTACTGTTAATGACTTTTCCAAAATGTTTCTGTTGAGGGTATAGAAGACCAGGGATTTAGCCTTAAGTGCATTAAAATGTGTTCATTGCAACAAAATGTAAACTAGATAGATCCAGTATATGGTCATTACAATAGTTACAAATGGAATTCTTTTTCTTACCATGAGTCAAAGGCAGTGAGCTGTGGACGTCTTCACGTAGCTTCTACCAGCTTCTACCACCTCAATTTAATTCAATTTTATTTATATAGCGCATTTTTACAAAAGGCATGTCACAAAGCACTTAACACAAGAGGCCCAATGAGCATTCTTCTGAATGGGTCTTTCAAGATGGACAGGTCTGGAGATTTTTTCCCCTTTCATCCAGAGTTGTCACTTATGAGCAACTTGACCTTTCTCACTCTTCCATCCTTTCCTGGGTAGACATCAATTATTTTTGTTAACTTCCAGTGACTTCTTGGAGTTGTATCATCTTTTAAGAGAACTGTCTCATTAATCTTTGCATTCCTTTGATCTTTAGTCCACTTCTGTCTCGACTGAAGGTTTAGCAAGGTTTTTGCTAGGAACTGAACGCATCGCCACCTCTTGCGGAGATTAAGGTCCTCCCTGACAAACTTTCCAGGAGGTAGGGCGATGATTGTCGACTTCATGGTAAGTATATGGTTAGGTGTTAAGGGCTCTGGACTTGATGGATCACACAGCTGATCTGTTGTCAGAGGTTTGCTTTTACTATTGCCATGACTTCATATAAGGATGTTCTCAAGGAAGTACATTTGAGTTGTTTGGCCGATTGTTCCAAGATGGACGTTAATACGTTTCTGATGGTACATATATGTGTCTCCTATATGGCTGGAGCCTGGGGTGTTTATCAGGAGCTCACATTCCAACTTCCTGAGTTTGGTTTGATCCATTTCTTCGAAAGCTCCAATAAACTCATTCTTGGCGCTAACAAAGTTTGTGCCTTGATCACATCTTAACTGTCGAATTGCACCTTGGATTGTGATGAACGTGCTTAGAGCATTGATGAAGGCATCGGTGCTTAAGTCATCAAGCATCTCGAATGTGTACTGCTCGGGAACACATGCATGTGAACAGCAATCCATAGCTCTTTAACTCTATCCTGCCTTCCTTGACATAGCAGTCCATACCACAGTAGGTGAAGGGTGTCTGTACTGTCTTCCAGGAGATCTGCTCATTTCTGCTGCTCCAGACATCTTTTAAACTTCCTGCACTTTTTGTACTTGTAGATGTGAGAGGATACGATCTTACTGCACCGAGGATCCAGAGTCCATTGGTACGCAGCTCATTCATGGTGATGCCTTGTCCTTGGTGGTAAGCTCTTTCATAATAGTGTTTGACTAGTAATGCTGACACATGACTGTCCTTTGGCAAAACCACTGGATGTCTGACATTAGGATGTATGGCAGCATAGCCTGGGCTCGCCCATACTTCCTGTGACGCTACATTCAATTTTGCGAGCAAGTCAGTATGGCCATCGTGCCAATTTAGAGAAATTATTTTTCCAAAATCAGTGAACACCAATGAGAAACGAGCTTACGCATACGTCATCGGAATGAGTGGTCTGATTGGTTGTAGATTCGTCAAGTAGTATACAGAGGCATCGGATGGACGCAGGTTAAGCCCGCCTCCCAGAAGACGGTTAGTAATGTAGGATGGCCAGACTGCCAGGCTAACGGCAGCATGCTTTAGATGACCTACACAAAGAATGCTGTGCTCATCCAAGAATGGGCATAATATATATAATCTTTGTAATTTGTTGTCCTTGGTTTGCATTTTGAGATGCTTCAGGGACAGTATTTCCTGTGAGAAGGATGTGCAATGTCTTGCAATGGCTTTGATCATTCTCGCGCAGGCGATCTAGCAGTGATCTCTGTTCTTCAGCTTGTGTTTCACAAACTTGAACCCTCTTGAGTTCAGGGTCATTGCTTGAGAACTCTCCCACCTTGCCTTTGCCGCTGGCTAGAACTTTCTGCCATAGAAGGTCTGGGCCTGTGAAGCAGTTTGAGGCTTTGAGTTGTGTGGCTGTGAGTCCTCTTGAGGCGTGGTCAGCCGGATTGTTTTCAGACTCTGTTCCATTGGTCAATCTCTGTGCTCTGTTTGATGCGCTCTACACTGTTTGCGACGAACACGACATTTCCTGACTTCATTGGCAATGTATCCGAGCACAACCTTGGAGTCAGTCCAATTCATCTCTTGCGATACCTCAATTTCAAGCTCGCTCTTTAGAATGTCTCCAGTACGAACAGCAACTACTGCCACAGACAGCTCCAAGCGTGGAGTGGTGGGATAGTGGAACTCTTGATTTTCCCATTACCAGGGAACAATGGACTTCACCTGTAGTGCTTATTGCTCTGAGGTAAGTGCACATTCCATATCCAGTTGTACTTGCATCGGAGAAATGATGTAGCTTGACCTTGAAGTTCTTTGGAATATAATCCATAGATATCTTTATATCTTTCAATTTTTATGTCAGCCAGCTTACTTAGGTTGAGGAGCCATGTTTCCCACTGAGGTCGAAGATTCTTAGGTAAGGCGTCATCCCAACTGAGCTTGTCCTGACACATTTTTGGTAGGATTTGCTTTCCCAAGCGGGTCAAACAACTGTCAATAGGACTCCTCTACTTGTTAAGGGGGGGTTCTTGACAATGACTCTGAACGATTTTTAAATAGTCTTGGTTTTGTGCACATACAAAACTGATGAAACACACGTTCAATGTCACACAAGATGGCTACTCGACCTCTTCGGAAACGACACAAAGGCATTTCATAGTGACCATCCTCTTTGAGTGGATGGTCTCCTTTCAATTTGGATAGGAAATTGAGATCTTGTGAAACGCATCCATCATCTGATGCTCTTTCGACACATTCGGATTCCAATACCTTGAGTATGTCCATGGCTGAGACAATCTCTTTGATCTGAGTTCTATACACATAGTGCACCTGACACATAGTGCACTTGACTTCACTTGATTTTGAGTGGATTGAAGACCTGGTGTGACTCGTTTCACGATAACTTGGTGACTTACTCCAATCATGTCATACATGGATTGCTTGAGCCCACTATGCTCCATCCCAGATCAGTCATCTGTGCAAATGGCTTATCACCTTCTCCAGCCACAACTTGTCTGGGCACAAGAGCTCGAGGACAATTAATGCCAATAAGTAGACCAACGTCTCCAGCCACAACTTGTCTGGGCACAAGAGCTCGAGGATAATTATTGCCAATAAGTAGACCAACGTCACAGCTTTGTAATGGAGCCATTTACTTGGCTATGTGTTCCAAATGAGGCCATGCCTTCGTGGTATCTGGTGTAGGGATGTGGTCTCTCTTTGCAGGAATGAATTCTCTTGCGTATGCCACTGGTAGAGGTATGACTGTTGGAATAGAATCCTCTTATCTGTAAATTGGACAGCTGAACTGTTTCTGCTTTAGCGTGTAAGGCCTTCGCTGTTTCTTCTAGGATGAAGGATGTGTCGCTCTGTGTATGAAGGAGTGCGTACACAAGAACAACGTACAACGCTCTGGCTTACTTGTAGCTGACACCCACACTGTAACGATTGATGTATGAGTCTCTCTGAGTTGTTGCATTATCCTGTTGGAAGTTGCCTGACTATGTTGTTATTATTCAGGTCTTGTGGGCAATCTACCCTACCTTGGTTTGTCCTTGTCTTGTGGTTCTTATTTTGTGTCCTCTCTACCTTGGGACGATCATCATGGAGACAGGTAGTGTGTTAATTTGGTATGTGTTACAGGTCTCCCTCTTTTCACAGTCCTTTGTACAATGACATGATGTCAGGATGCCAAAGCATAACTTCTTCTCTTGAGTAAACTTCTTCTCTCTTCACTGTCTTCCCAATAGTCTGGTCAGACACAGCAGTTGTTAATGAATGTCTTCACCTCAGCTTCACTTACTGGGATCTGTAAATCGGTAGGCTACATGTAAAGTCTTTTTATTAGTTTGCATGGAAATACAAACTATTGTTATTCCTTTTCTTAAAACCTATCAACTTTAATGGAGCCCAAACTGTTTAAACTTTGTTCAAACTGCGTTTCAACACGCTCGTTCCTGGCATGTGTGTAATGTCTTTTCTAAATTCTGACTTTTATACTTTTTAAAATATTACTGAAAAACTATAAAAAGAATTTACTCAATTGACTTAAAATGGAAAATCTACAGGTCCTGGTTATAACATTAGAATATATTCAAAATGTTTATTTATTTTACCAATTTCATTCAAGAACTGAAACTTTTATAATGTACACATTCAAATGGAGTTATATTATTGATTATAACTGAAAACTAATGAAAACCCCAATTCAGTATCTCAGAAAGACCAGGACAAGGATCTTGGACAACTGGAAAGTATGAACATGAAAAGTATGCGCATGAACAGCACTCAATACTTAGTTAGGGCTCCTTTGCCCGAATTGCGGCAGCAATGGAGTCGATCAGTCTGTGGCACTGCTCAGCTGTTATAAGAGCCCAGGTTGCTCTGATGGTGGCCTTCAACTCTTCTGCATTGTTTGATCTGGCAGATTGCATCTTCCTCTTCACAATAACCCATATATTTTCTATGGGGTTAAGGTCAGGCGAGTTTGCTGGCCAATCAAGCACAGGGATTCCATGGTCCTTAAACCAGGTACTGGTAGCTTTGGCAGTGTGTGCAGGTGCCAAGTCCTGTTGGTAAATAAAATTTGCATCTCCATAAAGTTGGTCAGCAGCAGGAAGCATGAAGTGCTCTAAAACCTACTGGTATACAGCAGATGACATTGCACGATTTTTCGATTTTTGCGTTCGATACTTTTAAGTGCATAAAACCTAAAATTATGAATAAATAATAATAACAATAAGAAAAATGCAATGTGCATATGTGCATATTTTAGCCAATAAACAAACTGCAGTACACATTAACTTATTAAAGATACACTAGGCAGGATACTCTCAAGCTCCCTCTAAAGACTGAAAATGTAAATGTTCGCTAGTTTGTACTCCGGTTTTCACCATAGACATCAAATAAACAAGATTTCCGGTTCCGGTTATTCGGCTCAAACAATTGAAAGAAATACAAGGCCAAAATCATCAATGTGGAGGTCAACCAGAGTGGATGCCATGGAACAGAGGAGACTGCAGAATCTACATGTCTACACGTAATGCATCAATAAAGGTTTGTCTAAAACAAATACGACTAACACTGATATTACTATTATATTACACATAATAAATGTCACATAATATAACAATTTATGTTGCCTTATGTTCCCTTGTGCATGGAGATGCCACACAGCCCTGATCCCGACGTCTTTCCACTGGAGGATAACCCTGAACCAGAGCTAGAGCAGAGACAATTCAGGCACGCAGCCTACCGCCAGTTTGTGTTCTGGCAATATGGACGTCTGGGTGGGAGCAGTTGTTGTGTGTGGCGCCTGTGTTTCCTGATTCCAGGGGCCAGTACACAGGCTTTAGGGTAGAAATTGTTTATTGTAAATAGTTCATTTTCTATTTTTGTATCTTTGAAAAGTGCATATACACTAACAAAGACAAACATTGTTCAGAAAAAGATTACTATTTAGTAATAGTATTTTAGTCCTTGGGGTCCTCCGTCTAACTGTGGCCGTCTAACTAGAGAGCAACAAAAACAATGAGTTGTAAATTCTACAGCATTGAGATTTACAATGGAGTATCATTACTACAAAGATATTTGTATACAATGGAGTAGAACCTACATTTTCTTTCCATCCCAGTTGCGTGCTGGAATGTGGCGATTGTGTTTGTTGTAATCTATGTAGCAAGCAGTGTCCTCGTCTTGTACACAAATGGAGTGTAGGCATGGCGCTTGGAAGCATACATTAGGATGTGATTTTGGAATGCAACTCCGACGTGGTCCTGTGTATGAAGCATACATGACAAGTGATAATAAAAATTCACAACATGAAATGAAGCGAGTGAGTAAGAAAAAGAGGGCTGGGGAGAAAACACCACACCCACATAAGAGTACTGTAGAATATAGGGAACAGAAATTTACCTGAAGTTTTGGAACTTCTTGTCCTGGTTGATCCATCGCTTGTCAAGCGCAACTCCATACAGTGCAGCGTGAGCAGATGAATCTGCAATTAAAATACTGTAAGTCACAAACACACAGATTTGATCAGCAAGCAAGCATTTCTGTACTTGTTTCCTGACCGTACCTTTGGTGATCCAAGGCTTACTCTGGCTGCCTTTCTCCAGTGGCTTGTGCTCACAGCACCCAGTTGCCCAAGAGTGCTGATTGCAGACATGTTGTACGACGCCACGCCACATCATCTGCAAGAAATAAAAATGACATATGGCACTTACTCACAAGCATGCTCTGCCAAAAAATTAATCAAAAACTGGCACGAAGGAATGAACTACACACACACTAAATGAACGGGTGAAAAACATACTGTTCACGGTCCGGCTCCTCGGTGATACTGGACACTGGTGGCTGTAGAGGTCGAGGGCTTACCTTGCTTGGCGTGGTTACTTGACATCGTTTGTAAATCGAGAGAAGCAATACACAAACAGGGCCTCGATTAGCAAAACACCACGATCATGCAATGTATGGTCGAAAGAAAAAGAAAATGGGAAACAAATAGAAGCATTCTACAGTAGGGACATTGGTAAATGATAATCTAATCTGACGTTACACAACTAACGTTACACAGTTCACTGTAAACTCAAATCCGAGTATTTGCCAAATAGTGTGATATTGAGTAAATCAACTTCAATTACGAAGCAAGTTTGTCAAATAGCAAACGATGAGATCGCTAAACAACAAACCAAAGTTTGGTCACCGAGCTAGCCAGGGGTGCGTTTCTGAGAAGCATTGTTGCTAACCAGAGGAAGCTACACAGGAGAACCTGAGTGCATCTGCTGAGTGGTTTCAACTTTAAAACTAATTCAGCTGAAGGACACTCATCAGCTGACAGAAACTCAAAATTGGGCAATTAGCAGGTAAGCAGAAACTCTGGACTGAAAAATCACCAGCTCCTCCCACTGTTAGGCCTTTTCTTTGTCTGGTCTCTTGGTGGGTGGTTTCAGCGGGTGCAATTAGCAACTGACTTGCATATCCATAGTGATCTTCCCTGGAGCGCCAGCAAAAGCGCCAGCTCTGGTGTTCAGCCCTTCTCGTGTGCAGACATTTGAGGGTAAAGACATACGTGTCAACCTGTGCGTGTCTGCCGAGCAGGGGCTCTGAGCATAGCAAAAACAATCCATCCAATCGGTCAGCATGTGTCTCTACCCAATCCCTACATGGTCCAGATCTCGCAAGAGATATCGCTTTGTCAGAAGACGTCGCAACCAAGGTGACCTCCGGTTGCTAAAGCAAGCCTCTGAGAATCACTCGCCACTCTCAATAGGACTCTGGAATTGTCAGTCGGCCGTCAACAAAGCGGACTTCATCTCTGCCTATGCTAAACACTTAGCCTTAGACGTCCTGGCCCTCACCGAAACATGGATCAAACCTGGAAACAATGCAACCCCAGCGGCACTTTCTGTCAACCATACTTTCTCCCACACCTCTCGTCCAGCCGGACGGGGCGGTGGGACGGGCCTGCTCATCTCCAACAACTGGGAATACAACCAACTGATACCCACAGCTACCTACAACTCCTTTGAATACCATGCCACACTGGTGACAGCACCTGTCAAAATCTACCTGGTTGTCATGTATCCCCTCCTGGCCAACTAGGAGACTTCTTAAACGAGTTTGATACACTGCTCTCATCCATTCCTGAGCACGACTGCCCCTTGCTTGTCTTTGGCGATATGAATCTACATCTGGACAACCCAAGCTCTTCTGACTTCCTCTCACTCATCCATTCCTTTGATCTACAGCTGGTTCATAGTCCTCCAACTCACAAAGCAGGCAAGGTACTGGATCTTGTACTTGTCCGCAACTGCTCTACGGAATCCCTGACTATAACACCTCTGCACCTCTCGGACCACTACTTCATTCAGTTCAGCTTACGCCTCCCTGTAGTATCCCGGACCGTCCCTCCTCTGGTATCGTTCCGCCGCAATCTGCAATCTCTCTCCCTCTCACTTTGCTTCTCTTGCTGCCTCTGCTCTTCCACCAGCATGTGCATTCTCCTCACTTGAGGTCAATGATGCCACTGAGTCTCTGTGCTCTACCCTGAGGATGTGTCTTGATAGGCTATGTCCCCTATCCACCAAACCGGCTCGGCCCTCCCAACCGCATCCTTGGCTTGATGACTCCATCCGTCGACAGAGTACAAACCTCAGAGCTGCTGAAAGGCAATGGCGCAAATCAAGAAATCCTTCTGACTTAAACAGGTTCCAGGCACTGCTCTCTTCCTTCTCATCGGATGTCACTGCTGCAAAGAAGGCTTTCTATAATGACAAAATTCAAAACACCACAGAAACCAGGAGACTATTCTCAACCTTCAAAACTTTACTCAACCCCCCACCACCACCTCCTGCTACCAATCTGACAGCGGATTCTTTTGCTTTTTTCTTCAACGACAAAGTAGCTGCCATCAGTAGGCAGTTCTCTGAACCAACTGCAAAGGCTACAACTGGACCATATACTAGCGGAAGCACCTCCGATTACAATAGTCCTGCCGCGACATTTGCTTCATTCAAACCCCTCACCGAAATGGATGTGTCTAAACTTCTCACTTGCAGCCGTCCTACAACGTGCCCTCTGGACCCGATTCCAACCAACCTCTTGCAATCCATAGCTCCAACTATCACACCAGCTATCACACATGTGATCAACGCTTCACTATCAACAGGAATCTTCCCTTCTGCATTCAAGCATGCTCAGGTAACACCTCTGCTCAAAAAACCCTCTCTTGCTCCCGACCAAGTGGGAAACTACAGGCCGGTCTCTCTCCTTCCGTTCCTTGCTAAAACTATTGAAAGGGCGGTATTCAAACAGGTTACTGAATTCTTGAGCCAACAGAATCTACTCGACCACAACCAATCTGGCTTTAAGAGCGGCCACTCCACTGAAACAGCTCTACTATCTGTGGTTGAAGCCTTAAGGCGAGACACGGCAGGTGAAAACATCGATTTTTCACGTACTGGTCAAATTTGAGGTAATAGGCTAGTTTGCATCCTTAGCATGTAATCTTTCACTCTGCTATGAAAAAAATGTCAAAATTATACTTTTAGGAGTTTATTTTATTTCACTTTGTCGACTTGTGCCCGTGGATTCTACCTCAGATTCACTAAAAGTTAGCATCTTTACGCTCAGTCTCGTACCGCGACCCGGTCTCTCACCAAGACATATTTGGTCTCTATAGAAAGCTTGAGGTCTCCTGCATTACGTTGTCTTATCCAAATATGGATAGTTCCGCTGTATAAACGACCAATCGTGAAAGTTTACAGGAAGCCGACAGTACAAATGCAAAATATCATTGGCTGGGCTCGAATTCCGACAATGCGATTGGTTCGAATACGTCACGTGGCATCACGTTAGCTAGCTCTGAAGTGCCCACAGCGCGAAGATCAAAAGTTTCCTGGGACTATAATCGAGTCTTTCTGTTCAAACCTCTATGCTATTATTTACACTGGTAAGAAAATCTAAATAAAACAAACAATAGATGGATGATGATGTGAGTTCATTTGTAAAGAGAGGCGTTACATGAACTGTCAAAAAACATGCAAGTTCAAGCAGTGAGTCAGCGCAGTCTGTCATGCTGACCACCTAGTCTAATCTGTTTATGTTGCACAATTGAACGAAATAATCAACGTTTTTCCCGACTGCAGTTTAGCACTGATACAAATAAGAATGTGTTTGTGAATGTATTTGGTTGTGTGTGTGAGCATGACGAGTACTGCCTAAGTACACACATCCACACGTCCCCGAGAGAGTGAGACAGACGCACGCAAGTGAGGATTGGGGTTGACTAATTTAGATCTATGCGTCTCTCAAAATGAACGGAGAGGTTAGGGACTGTTTATATTCGTCTTTAAGTTTAATTTAGATTTTAAGAGAGTGTTTGCTATGGGGAATTCACAAACATGCAGGATCATAACGGGCATTAGCCATGCATTGCATTGCATTCAGAGGTGCAGTTGTGTCACTATTTCGTCCACAGAATTAGACAGCTGATCCTGGTACAAATTCATATGGATGCTTTTAAAGATTAGGTTGTTCACAACCCATACCTTGTAGTTGAAATAGCGTGAAGGCTTATCAAATCTTGCTCACAGGCGCATGGGCATAGCACTTCTTGAATTTACTGGATGAATAAAGTAGCCTATAATGAAATCTAATCTAAAACTTGGAAACTAAATGATGAGTGTTATTTATGAGGCAAATGGGAAGGTGTCTCATAGTGGCTAATAAATGTAAAATGTTTGCAAAATGTTTACAGGGGAGCTTTTAGTTCTCAGTAACCAGTGCAATAGGATCAGATGATGATCCAAGGCTATGCGGGCAGGCCACCTCCACTGCATGTCTATTGATGATGTTTATTAGTCTTAGGATTGCAAAAAAAAAAAAAAAAATCAAATGACACCAACAGATGATGGAGAAGAACCTAACATAAGGCAGGCTTCCACATATAGACTGTAGGGCCTATATAAAGTTGGGGGAACAACTATGGATATGTAATGGTTGTGTTGTGGTAGTTCCAAGGGCAGTTTGTAATACACCTGTGACTGGCTAAATTGAAGACCATGTTATTGTTCTGTTTGGCAAACAGTTTTGTATTTTGGATTTTATGTTGTGATACATTAATCTCACTAGAACATAAAAGCATATTTTGTCTGTAACTTGTTGACTTTCAGTAGAAATCGATGGATTAGGTCAGATTCTTTGCATGAAATATGCAAATTTGAGCATTTAATTATGTATTGCCTAATTTTCTTATTTAAATATAAAATTCTAGAAAGCTTGCAATACATTTTTTTCTCCTATTCATGTGAATAAAGTTTCATGGTGATATCTATTAGTTAAAAATGTTATCCTATTCACCTGTAGTGTCTCGCCTTAACTGAGTTACAGCAGTTGCAGGCCTTAAATGCCTTCCATGTTACTAAATAATCAATTTCCATGTGATAGAAATATTCTGTATTGTTATTACTAAGGGCCTGAGTACAACTGAACAATTTCGAGCAATTGTTTCCATTAGAAATGTATTAACTTTCCCTATTTAAATCTTTAAATGCCCTTTTCTCAAAATGAGATTTTTGTTGTTTTCCGGTACCATTATCTCAGCCTATGTAGAACCTTTGTTCACCAAACTTTCCAGTTATACACTTACCAGCATTCTGAAGATATTTACAGAGGGATTTGTTAATAAATTGTTCCTGGCCTGATTTATATGGAATTTTAATGAAAAAATATGGCGAAAATCGCTATTTTTAAGCCTATGGAGAGTAAATTTTGATTTCCTAGGCAATGAAAGCAGATGTCCTAAAATCCCTCTGTAATTTTTTTCCCATTTTGTATCTAAACAAAATGAAAAAATAATTTTGCACCTGGCTTTATCATATATTCAGATTATATACCTGGAAGAATATGCAAATTTCCGCATATTTAATGAGCTAATGCCTCATTTGCATATTTAAACATAAAATTACAAAAAACTTGCAATACATTTTTTCCTCCTATTTATGTGAGTAATCAACTGGTAAAGTTTCATGGTCCTATCTGTAAGTTAAAATTTTTACCCTATTCACCTGTAGTGTCTCGCCTTAAAAGAGGCCAGAGCGGAATCAAGGTCATCTGTACTCACCCTGCTTGACCTGTCAGCTGCGTTTGATACGGTAAACCACAATATTCTACTGTCTATACTGTCAAACATGGGCATCAAGGGTGATGCATACTGCTGGTTCGAATCCTACCTCACTGGGCGACTGTTCAAAGTGTCCTGGCTAGGACACACCTCTGCGCCTTACCACCTTGCTACTGGAGTACCCCAAGGATCTGTGTTGGGCCCCCTTCTTTTCTCCATCTATACCACTTCTTTGGGCCAAATCATCCGCCAGCACGGCATCTCTTACCACTGCTACGCCGATGATACCCAGCTCTATCTGTCATTCTCACCCGATGACCCAACCATCCAAACACGAATCTCGGATTGCCTCTCTGACATCTCTGCATGGATGCAAGACCATCATCTCCAGCTGAACCTCTCAAAAACCGAGCTGCTGGTCCTCCCAGCTAAACCAACTATTCACCACAACATTTGCATCAACTCTGGCTCCTTGTCTCTTGCTCCCTCACGAGTAGCCAGGAACCTAGGTGTTATGATTGACGACCAGCTAACCTTCAATGACAATGTTGCTTCTGTTGCCCGGGCCTGTCGCTTCGCACTATTCAATATCAAAAAGATCAGACCATACCTAATTCAACAAGCCTCCCAATTGCTGGTTCAAACTATGGTCCTCTCACGCCTTGACTACTGCAATGCCCTTCTGGCAGGACTTCCTGCCTGTGCTGTCAAGCCACTTCAGATGATCCAAAATGCTGCGGCGCGTCTCATCTTCAATCAGCCGAACAGCAGAACGCATGTCACCCCTCTGCTAATCGAGCTCTACTGGTTGCCTCTGGCGGCTCGCATCAAATTTAAATCACTGATGCTGACTTACAAAGTACTTAGAGGATCTGCCCCTTTTTATCTAAGTGCTCTCATAAAAGCTCAGGCTACCCCCCGAACACTCCGGTCCTCCAATGACTGTCGACTGGCAGTCCCGGCACCTCGCCCAAGGCAATCCAGACTCTTCTCATATGTCGTCCCACGCTGGTGGAATGACCTACCAAAAACAATCAGAACAGGGCCATCTCTGGAGGCCTTCAAAAAGCTCTTAAAGACCCAGCTATTCAGAGAACATCTTCTATCCTAGCAATAAAATGAACTGAAGCACTATCCCCCTTAAGGTTTCTGCTTTGTTGCTCGATTGTTATCCTCGTTTTGTAAGTCGCTTTGGATAAAAGCGTCTGCTAAATGCATAAATGTAAATGTAACCAAGTAAGCAACTTAGTTGCTAACTGGTTAGCAACGATGCTTTTGGGAAACGCACCCCAAGTTAGCAAGCTAAACGAACATGAATTCAACCAAGCAGATTTGCTAAATAGCAAACTAGATAGCTAAAAACAACGAACCAATGTTTAGCCACCAAGCTGAAACAAACATCTACACTAACCACAAAGTGAGACCGCATTCATAGGAATAATTCTTCACAAGCATTGACTTACAAAGCCAAAGAACAAACATGCACAAAAAGAGAAATATATTTACAGTGATATTTACAATCGCAGCAACATGAATGCTACCGCTGATTTCTTGCTGGCTCCATCGTATTGAAACTCCATATCTAGCCCGCCACTCTCTAATGAAGACGGAAAGCATGCAAGACTTTTGTGAGCCCCACCCAGAGGTCATACTGGCATTGCACAAGAGCGGCCCGCGTTTTTGAATATTGCAAGTGCTGTATCCACCACTATGGGCCACAGTGGCGCATTCTACACCGTTCGTTCGCCGTGTAATGACTCATTTTAGCATCCTAAACAGTATGAAACGGATTAATTAACTGAAAAATGTTGCATAGGGGGCCTTTAACACCAGTATACTGACATTGTTATTATGCAGCAAGTAGGCCTATGATAATGTGCTATGCAGCCAAGATAAACTTGAACCATTATTATAGTCCTTCATCATTATCAATGTTGATATGTTGTCTTCAGTAAAATGCCTCAAACGTAGCAAGTTTTCAAGTTGTAGGCATCAAAGATTCTAGTGCTGCCTGTCCACCAGAAGGCAGTGTATGAGTCCGTTACGGTTACATGAACATCAAATTCGGTAGGCCTGTAAGATCAGTATTCTGGTTAAAACGGTTTAAAAAAGATCCTGAATAATAGCCTACATGTGTGGAAGAGTATTGGAAGTGCATACCGGAATATTCCTATATGTTATTATATTCCTGTTAGATCAACGTCGCCTACAAAGTTGTATTGTGCCATCATTCCATTTTAAACTGGAATATTCCCTGCATTTTAAATGAGTCGGGGTCAATAGACTATACACGGACTAAAGGTTTAGTATGCGGCTGTTAAAATTATTGAGCAAACAAGCTATTCAGTGTTGGAGTGAAGGAATACAGAATCAACTGAAGTCGGGACGCAATACGACCACGCAGTTCACATTCCAATAGGAAGAGTTTGCATGATCTTACTACAGAAGCACAGCTGACCAAAAATAGCCTTGCTAGTGAGCTCGAGATTAACAAATAAAAAAACCCAGAATGAGTTTAACCTCTTAATGCACACCCCTATTTTTCCTTTTTTTTTAAAAAAACGGCATACCCAAATTGAAAGCTTGACAGTTCCTACATAGTTTTAGACTCAGGGATGTGCCTCATACCATTGGAAAGGTGACACCCTCAAGTTTTTTCTAGAAGAATATGTGTGTTTCTGTGACATATGTGACACAGGTGGGACGGTGTGCCAAAAATAATAGGCTACCCATAACAGAATATTAGGCTTTTTTAATATTTGAATTATATTCGAATACCGACGTTCGGTGTCAAGCCAAGTTCAGGAAGGTTCATTATCAATTACATTAAGCAACAGAGACGACGCAGAAAACGTTAGAAACTATGCCTACCGGCAATCAATAAAGGCCCTGCGTAAAATTGGCCTGGGCTTTGGGTAGCCTAAATAAAAGCCCGGTCCATATAATTTCAGGAAATACTGTAGGCCTACGTTAGGCAAGCTATTTCTGAGATTCACTCACTTCAATTTGGACATATGAGATAAAAATAAATGTTACTCTCGCGTTATGCATTTTGGGCGGGTTTTCTTTTTCATTATTGGTACAGTTTATATATATATGGTACAGGGGAAAAAAACTCAGACTCCTGAGGTTAGGTTATAGCGGGAGTTGAAACCTCAATGTCGATGCGATGAAGGTTAATTGTGCATCCCTAATTGCACCCCAAACCATCACTGACTGTGGATACTTTACACTGGACCTCAGGCAACATGGATTCTGTGCCTCTCCTCTCTTCCTACAGACTCTGGGACCCTGATTTCCAAAGGAAATGCAAAATTTACTTAAATCAGAGAACATAACTGCCCTACTAAGGCAAAGAACCTTAACTCGTCAGAGTGTGAAACTGAGAAAATTGACTTTAAAGTTTTTTCTGTTGCCTTGCCAATTGTATAATAGGTAGGACACTGACAATTTGCAAAATAGTTGTCATAATGAATACATTTAGATAAATAATGTTAAGCTCAAACTTGACCTTTTTCGGAAGTTATTGTATTATGCCGATGCTTTTTCTGCAAAACAATAATGGGTTATGTTACGGCTCCATAGGTTTTGGGCCTCTCTGTGTAGTCCATGTAGTGGCACTAAAGGTGCCAGTGCGCCTTGTATATACCTGTCTGCTTTGTTTGCTGTCCAGGTGCACCTGATTGGGGAGCATATAAAAGACCAGCTGATGTGTCACCTGAAGTGGCATTCCTCCTCCCTGGCTTGGGTTTTGTGGTTGGGTTGCCACTTTGATCCTCTACTGATTAGCACCACAATTTTGGTTTTCTTCACGTTACTGACTTGTACTACGCCTTATATTTATACTTTAATAAATCTTTTCATTAAACTTTGGAACTGCATTTGGTCTCCCCTTTATGTACATACCTGAGCGAGTATGTCAGTCATATGAAGGCAAAACACTGTAACTTATTGATCATTTAGACTTTTATCACTCTATACATTTTATATGATATTAGTTTAAATCCATAACTGTTGTTTTGCAACCAACACAGTCCAACGAAAATAATAGTCTACCCACAGAGATCCTTAAACTAAATGACAACCTCCCTACGACAAGTTTGCAATTTAATAGATTAGGCTAACCTGAACATTAGGCTGCACTTTAAATTATATTGCGAAGGGGCTGGCTGAAAACTCGTGATGGATTTAAAGAGCCCATTGAACACAATTTTTGACCATCATAAAATGTTCTTTGAGCCTCAATAATTGCGTATGCAAATTTGTGCGGCTGAAAAAGACCTAGGAGTATTTCTAGGCCGTCTATTCCATGCTCAGAAATGCATGCTCATTAAAAATGTTCGGATTTCCCACCCTCTGGCCAGTTTCCCGCCTCCTGGCGCTGATTGGCTAGTTCATTGTGAGACCTATTGGCTGGTTTTTCGCTGAAGCAGATTGGCTCCCTAGTTTTACCGATACTCTTTCTTAGCAGTAAATCGTGAACTGAGTAAACAGTAAATCGGTTAACTATCTGAGCAAAATAAACACGCAATGGACTTGTCAGGAATTCAACCATACAACAGCCAGATCCACAGCGTTTGGAAATGAATGTTTCAGACTGGTAAGTTTTATTAGAATTCCTGGTAACTAATGTTATGTACTATGTAATTAAAACTAGGGTTTTAATTGAACGAGTCAGACTATTTTAGAGTGCAATAACTAATGTGTTAAATATGAATTTTGCCCATTTAAAATACCCGATATCCAACATCATAGTACTATTTATGGCGCATTTCCACTATGTTGTAAAACCCCGGTGTTTGGGGTACGTCTTTCCATTATCTGAGCTGGCCCAGTGCCAGTAATATTTTGTTTAAATATTATTAATTGAAAAGGCCTGTTTTTATAAAAAACAAAGGTATCTGTTATTGTTTTTTATTTTGTATTTAATTCAATGTACTGTTATTTTTACTCATAGTTTCTAAATATTTTTCCCTCTATTTTTTTGCACTGACATATTTTTAATCGATTTAATCGAGCTGGCCCAGGGCTGGGGCTTTTTCAGTTGGCCTATTTCTTGCGACCCCCATCCTCCTCTTTTGCCTGCGAGAGGCCAACATTGGTACCGCTTGGTTTGTCTGTCTCTCTTCATTTTCTCTGAGAAAACAAAGTTGTATATAAACACGAACAAAGTTTTCCACGGCCAGCTTTCAGTAGCCTATAGGCTAACGTATTTCTACATTATAACATTATATGATTGTCAGCCTTTATGACAATGTTATGGAGAACTATTTACCATTTGATATTATGTAGGCATAGGCTACATTTTAGTTTCAGCACTAATGTTTGAGGTTATGATGTGCTATGATAGACGGTGATATGCGTCTTTACCGAGAAATTAATGTAGGCTACTACATTTGTATAGTAAACATTCCAAGTTCACCTAAAACCCCGGTGTTAAAACTTGGTAGTGGAAATACAACACTGAGGCTAAGCACAAGTGTTTAAGACCGGGGTGAAGCCTGGGGGCGGCCCGGGCCGTAGTGTACATGTGACATTAGTAGCCTATCTGTTGTTATGGTTAGTTTGCTAGCCTACCAACACTTTAGTGACTGAGTGTACAGCATGTTGGCGTGGTTACCTACCGGCAGAATCGGTTGTGCTTTCAGTATAGTTGGAACAGATCTTGGTTTCAGGCGTAGTTCTTGTGAAAAGCTGGATTGATACACAACGAAACAATCTGGGGTGAAATGACTAGAGCAAACTAAAAATCTCGGAATGAAGTTTAGCGGAACGTGGTTGTAGATAAACATCAACCACTCCCATTGAATGCGAGGTTCTTGAGGAAGGTAGTGCAAATTCCCCAATACAGTACATCCTGAAACGTTACACACGCGTGCTGACATTTTATCCATATGTTCTCCAGTCAAACAGAAATTCAACATGCACTTATTTCAAACAAATATTCATTAATAATTTTTTTAGAGCCGTTAGCCGTTCTCAATGTTAGCTAGCTATCACATAGACTACAGTTCGTATCGCCGAAGCAACAGGGGGCTGGAAAAGGGACTGTTTGAAACTATTTTTGGTTGGACCAAAGATTCTAGAGCAGAGCTCTTTGGATTGGACAATGTAATAGAGGAGGTGTAGCTTTGCGCTGTCTATGTACACTGTAGACAGAGCACTAGTTTCAGATTTGGTTTTTTTTTCACCCCGGCAAATTCTAGCCTGAAATTTGCATATAGAAGAAGGGTGGAAGATGGTGTTGGGAGTTTTGGTATGGTCCGTTGGATACCTTAAGCTACCTAAATTCAACAATAACAAGGTAAATGTTTGTTATGCATTCTATGGGCTCTTTAAACAATAGACCTTTTTAACCTTTAGATGCACAAGTGGGGTCAAAAATGACCCCAGCGGTTGTTTTTTTTTGCAATATTTTTGTATTGCTTAATTTTCCATGTATTCCTCAAATAGGTTGTCTTAGACATGATTACATTTGGATATGTATGTATTTTTTATATTTTTTTAGTTGTTGCCCTTTTTGTATCAGTAACCCACTTTTCCACACGTGGGGTAAAAAATGACCCCAGGCATTACCTTTGGAATTTTAAGGGTTAAAACTAGGAATCTTTGATTTTTTTTCAACTGTGATGATATTTATAGCTTCCTGTCATAGAATCAAACCCATTAGGTAGCTGTGGCTGCCCCAAAACAGATTGTGATGAATGAGCAGAGGAAAGCCCACATTTGACAATGGGCTGTTGGGTATTGTAAGTGGAGGCAGTACTGTGGGGTGCTTCCTAACGTCCACCACCATCTCCACAGAGGTTTTAGCTCTCGCTTGTGTTGACTACACAAGAGCACCAGCCTCTCAACCTCCTGCCGATATGAGGACTCATATTCATTCTGGATGAGCCCAATTACAGTGGTGTCACCTGCAGATTTACAGCTGTGCATACACATGCAGATACTGTACATATAAACTAGTGTGGAAATTGCTTCTCTCATCATGTTGTATCTTATACAGATGAGCACACACACACATTTGTACACATGTTCACATACAAACACGCAGTCACACACACAAACTCACAAAAATCCGCACTAACGACTCACATACACATAGTGAAGAATGAACATGTAAAACATTAAATTATTATTTTCAAGTGAGTTTGCAAGGCTGGTTCCAGGCCTGAGTCCTCCATAGAGAATAAATGGGGTTACGTGACTTTGCGTCCTCTATTATAATTACCACTCTTTTATGCTTCCATTATGTGGATTTATGATCGGAATCCTCAAAAGTATAGCCACATCATTTTTTTAAATCCAGGCCTAGGCCAATTTTTTTTAAATAATCATTTAAAATGTTTAATATTCTTGAATTGTGATTGGCCCTGTGGGTGGGGTTGTGTTTCTACTATTGCTGTCTTTTAAAGCCACTATGTGTAGGATTTATCTTCTATTTATCTTCGTCTTTTATTAAAAATATATTTTTTATTTTAAAAATATTATGTAAAACGATGGGAATTACCTCCATGAATAAATTGTAGTGTTCCCGTAAACTTGGTAATTTCCATTTATATGTAGATGTGGTTGGGTACCAAATGAGAATATCCATTTTGCGCCGCCATTTTCAAAATGAGGACCATGGGAAATGAGGACCGTGGGAAGGGGAGGGCTAATACATTTTATTCAAACGTGTGCAGTATACCACTTCACCGATAGATGGGAGAAATTCTCATACGAAAAAAATAAAACTTACACATAGTGGGTTTAAGGAAAAGTAGCAGTTACTAGTCAGTTGTTCAGTCAAAGACAACAACAGAACAGACAGAAATGTATCTAACTTAGGGTGACCAGATCTTCCAGTTTCACTGGGACAGTCACGATTTTTGAGTGGCCAGTCCTGTGTCCAGATAAAAGTACGTCTGGACACTGAAGTGTCCTGGTTTACACCACACACTTTCAAACACTATCACAGTTACAGCCACCACATAGTCAAGATGTTACAACCTAAAAGCCTAATAAAAGCTATAAGCACTTTGGCATCAGTTTGCATCTGTATAGTCCAGGGGTCTTCAACCGGGGGTCCGTGGTGGTACTGCAGGGGGTCCGCGAAAATATTTCGTCTGAAGCATTTTTTTTCTCTTCCAAAAAATAAAAATTGTCATAGTTAACATAATGTTCAAAAGAAAATTGCTTCATATTCATTTTTAAATAACACATTGTAGGCCATGAATCATGCATGTGATCATGTGATCCCTGCGTAACATTTTGCTAACCTATGCCAAAACACATTAGCATTCATAAATGTACAAATACAGGTCACCACTTCAGCCTGAGCCTTATGTGACATTGCCTCGCAAATCCCATCAGTCCTAGAATAGAGAAGCTCCACTCACCAGGTTCAGTGCTCTAACCAGAACCTGGTAGCTGATCAGTTATCTTTAATTCTTCGTCCCACTATAATAAAAAATGTGACCCTTGTGATCTTGTGATCATCGCGATTTAAGAACACTTCCCCTCCGTGCGTTTTAGTTAAATAGCTTCGTATTCAGCAAACTCGTTCTTTTCATTCCGGGAGATAAATTACGTTTGACTCGTCTGTTCAGTGTCGGGACTGATGAACCCTGAACTTTGCGGGGTATTTGTTCTATGTGATGTTTTGCTTTGTTGTTTTTTTATGAGAGTCTGCGGCTTTGATCTTCAAGGCGTTCTGCGCGAATTCATTCATACAACGTTCCGTCACAATAAAACGATAACGATAATCTCATGTTTCCTTCTGAAAGACGAAGTTATATTTACACAAGAGGAAGAGGCTTTCTGTCTGTATCAGTTTGAGCTAATGAAGCTTTGCCTGAATTTAGCTGAATATATCCAGCTAGTTAACCCTTGTGACATTCATTCTGTTATAGGGCGAATTTATGCAACTATGTAAAGAAACGAGATGTTACCCCCATTAATAATGACGCCTGTTTAGAATGTGTGCGTGCGTGCGTGCATGTAGGCACTCATAACTGACGGTCCAAATGACGGCAGGATTTGAGGTGGGCCAGGTGTGTAAGATAGCTGTCAAAACGTTTCTTTTCTCAACAAGTAGGCCTAATGCCTGTGAATGGGGCGATGACGTATTTTGACAGTTGAGTAACGTGTGCCAAGTCGTATCCATAATATTGAGAGGCGTATTGAAATTTTGATTTCGTACTTGTAATTTTTTAATTCGTATTTTTTATGCATGACTGAACTCATTTGAGAACTCACAAATGTTTATTTTATGCACAACTAAATACGCACGTGTATCAAATATATGGACACAAACATTTTGACAGCAATCTTACTCCAGGTGTGGGGGTCCGTGCTCAGTCTCTCTCACAGCCAAGGGGTCCTTGAGCTGAAAAAGGTTGAAGACCCCTGGTATAGTCTATTTCTGACAGTGTATCTATTTGTACAATGTTGCAATATATCAGCCTGGTCATAACGGTTTTCTTTGCTGGCAGCTTAGCTACACAATAATCAAAATGGCGAAGAGAAAATGCCATTGTTCTAAATAATTTCAGGGCACTTACCCCTTTCTACACAAAGTGCAAAAACTTGAGTACGAAGATTATTGCACACACTGTAAGTGCTCATTCTACATCACTCATGGTGGTAGCGTGGATGTGAAAGACCACCTCAAATCTGCGAAGCACAATCAGTGGGTAGAGTCAGGTGGGTATTTTTTTATTTATTTATTTATTTATTTTTTAAGCAAAGTTAGCACTGGAATTTCTGATCTGTATCGGGCTGCCGAAGAGGGAACATTTACATATCATTTGGTCAGTCAAAATGGACTGCACCACTGGTCTGATTAGAAAGTTTTATGATGAGCTGTTTACCTGTGCCAGAAAACCAAGGCCGAAGCAATCGTTAGAAGTGTTATTTCACCCCATGCCATGGATCTGTTAAAGACACCTTGGGGTGATTAATCATGTGTCGGTAGCTATTCGTTCAATAATAAAGCTGTAAAGCTTGTTCCAGTTGTCGTCAGATTTTTCAAAGATACCGACGGGGTGCAGGTGAAAAATTTGTAATTCTCATCAGTTCCAAGAGAGACATCAGATATTCTAGTTGAGGAGGTTCGTCGCAGTAGAACGAGGCGGTAGACGGTGTTGAAGTTTTGCTGTGGTCCATTGGATACCTTAAGCTACCTAGATTAAACAATAACAAGGTAAATGTGGTTTGACATTCTATGAGCCCTTTAAATGAAGTCGCCACCAATAAATTAGTGGGAATGGGCTGAATGGGAAAGGCAGAATAGCACTGCTGCTCACTCCGCTCTTCACTTGCGCAATTTGCAGGCCAAATTGGTGGAGAGAAAAAAGGCAGTTTTCACAGGCTTTAAGGTGACATACACGCTTCAATGTCACTTACTTAATGCCTCATTTTGCCAAATTTTACTAAATCTCCTCATATAAGCTGATAACGACTAACTAAAATATTACAAATGACCATTTAGAAACATAAGCATAATACAAACACAAATATATTAGCATAATAATTTTGGAAACTATTGCTAGCCGGGAACTGAATACCAGACGATTACTGCACTGTTGCCACTGTTGAAACATAACATTTTCTGTTGCACTTCAGATTGCAAATTCAAAAATGAATGGCGCAGGTACCATAGAGTGCAGATGTCGATGTCACGTGCAGAGGAAGTTTGGATGACTGAGCGTGCAGATCTGTGGTGCAGCTCTGAGGTGCAGGTCTGCAGCCAGACCCTTCTCACATTTATTGGCAAACTGTTTATGATTTTTCTGCTTTATTCCAAAGCGGATTTGGCTCATTCTTGAAATTCCGTTCACATGTGGTCATAAATATACTTCTAAGTTAGAATTTTCCAGTCAAAATCTCGAAGACTTTAGGATATCAAAGGCTGAAACGATGCAAATGAATATGCCCTCTACAGATAAAATGTAATTTCAAAAACAAAAAAGTTGGATTTGTGAGATTTGTTTTGTGTAGGTGCACACAATTGATTAGTATACTACAAAATTGAAATGGTTGATGTCAAAATTTATCCGGCAAACATTTTGGCATTTTGCTGAGTTATCACGTACACTGTACAATGGAAACCTATGGTAATACTGCAACTAGACGATGTCCGTCAAAGCTTTTGCCAGCTGACATAAAAGCTAGCCAATCAGGACACTCCCCTAGGCAACTATAACAACCGTAATAAACATTTGAAGTATTAAGATCACTGAGCTAGAATCAAGACAATGGGAAAATTGGAGTTTTGACAAGCTCTCATGGGTCGCTTAGGGACCAAGTGATCACACTGTTGGTCGTTTTTAAAAGCGTATGGTATGTAGCACAGTAATCTGTAGTGTTTGGTTAGCTGTGTTGGTGAAAAACGGCAAAAAAAACAGTTTGAACATCAACCCTTCTCTGATTCTGATTGAGTTGAACTGTCAGTCGAATGTGGTCCAATCAGAAGTATTTTTCATGAGTGACATGAAGTCAGTAACGTAACATTAGCTCATAGCTATAAGGTGTACCCAGGGTTAGGCTGACTGAGCAACTGACTTACTGCTATTTTTCCTCGAAGGACAGCAATAGTGGCAGTAAAAAAAGCAACCCAATCACGTGACCTACTGGGCCAATCACAATTTGAGAAATATTAAACATTAAAAAAAAACATTAAAAAAAAACATTAAAAAATGGCGGAGTCTGAAGTGGTTGACACCGAAATTTTGACGATTGCTCCGGTCTTGGCTATTTGGGAATCGCCTCTGCCTACTTCAAATATTTCATTAAAATTTCACCTTAAAACCCCAAGTTGTTACTGATGTTCCAAAACATGTATCGTAGCAAAATTAAGCTTCTGTCATGTTTTATTTGGCACTTTGTTTATATTAAGGAGCAAAGAGTCTACTAATAATAACCTATGGGACTTACATGGCAAATAAAACATTACAGAACTGTATTTCGCTACAAAACTTGGGTTGGAACATTAGCGAACACCACTAAACACTTTGCTAGAAGCACTTTTTTGAATCAAGTGTTTTAAGGATTTTTAAGGAAGGTTTAAGTTTAAGGAAGGAAGAAACAACAAATGCCCATTGCTAGCCATTTTGATGAAGGCAGAGGCAATTCTACATTTCCCAATAGCCGAGACAGGAGCAATCGTCAACATTTTGGTGTCAACCACTTTGTTGCATTTTAGACAACCTGTGAAAGGGGCTTAAAGTGTTAAAAACTGCACTATACTTTTAAGTTATTAACCTGGATAAGTAAATCTAGAGAAAGTGGTAAATATGCCAAAGGTCTGCTGGCTTTAAAAACGAATTGTTTCATTAAAAGAATGTGGATCTACAGTATAGGCCTACACTTCTATTTTCAGGGTTACTTGCCAAGCTATACAAGTGTGAATATATGCTCCTTGGGTTCAACTGTTTCAAGTTCTAGGCTTTTTCTCCATCTCAAGAACTGAACTAGAGGTCTGCGCGGGACAGAATTATCAGTCCCACTCCTGCCCGCATTGTGCTGTCCCACTCCCGCACGCAAAGAATTGTAATTTTCACTCTCGCTCCCGCCCCCACCCGCAATATTTTGCAGGGCCGTGCAGAGACCTTCGGAGGGGCAGGTGCTCAAAGTTAAAAAAGGACACATTTGAAACACCATACAGCAACATACCTTACAAAATAACAGTCTGGACTGTCGCAACCCATATTCATGAAGAATGCAACATGGAATCACAACATAGGCTACCATATCAAGATAATATAAGATAAACTTTATTTATCCCACATCAGGGAAATTCACTCAGCAAAAACAGCTAAGACAGACAGTAAACACAGTTACACAAGACAAACACGGATTAATAAGGGTACCCATGGGAAAAAACTATAGGCTGTAGTCTATGTGCATTTTGTACAAGAAAAGACTATGGAGATAATGGAGTGAAGGCTAAAGAATATTCCTTGTTGCAGGTGGTTAAATAAATAAATACAATGTATAGTCAATAAACTGATACAGTAAAGATTTTAAACAGGTCGAAATAACTATTGCACAGGATAATGCACTAGTGTACAGTCCATTGGCACAATATGATGGGGGCAATAGTGGTTGAGTAGTACAAGTAGATGTAATTATAGTGCTACAATACAACTTTGTACAATACTTTGTTGTACAGGCATTGTCCACATCTGACATCTTTGCGGTGCAAAGCAAGCGTAGTCTGTTTTACCTGATGGGGTACATTGAAAAGATTTTGTTGAGGAGGATGGAGGGAAGGCTGCTGTTGCTGATATTGCTGGAGGTAGGCACTGATCTGAGAGTGTCAACTAAAAAGAGCATGAGAGAGATAGCTGATTAAACGATTTTGTGATCATGACAAGATGCAAAGACAACTGATAGCTACTGGAAATACTTTTTTTTTGAGCTACATGAAAACATAGCCTACTACTTAAACAACTAATTAATCTAATTGTGAAGCATTAAGGTTTTTTGTGCTCACAAATGAAAGTATCAGCAGTAACACTAATCAATTTGCCTATGTGCAGTTAAACTAATAATGGAGTTGGTATTAGCTCAAACACAATTCTATACAACACATTCTATGAAGTCCGGTTTATTTCATCAATCAGATGAAGAACAAAAACAAATGTAGACTCTTTTTTTCTCGGTAAGCCAAAAGCCTTTTTTAAGTATTGTGATGGCATTGGCTTTATTTCAATAACTTCAAAAGACAAACCACGCTTCAAACTAAACCACCTACACACTGTAACCTACTACTGTACATAAACTGCAAGATATCGGATGAACGGACATTACAACAGACCACACTAAGAATTGCAAAAAACACCCGTTGAACTTTTTTTTTTTTTTTTTTTTTTTTTTTTGGAGCACGGTTTTTCAGGTAGCGTTAACGTTAGTTTACTGTACTGCCCCAGTTGCCTAGAAGCCACGGGCCTGAATGTTAGCAAAAGCAGCACAAAGCCCCAAGTCATATCCACCTATTCTGGGTGTCAGACACGCACACGCGCGCTCGCAAAGCTCACACAATATTCTCACGGCACTGTCTGTCATCTTACAAGAAAACAATGTGCACATCGCACTATGAATGCCGCTGCTGAACCTCCTCACCGGTCCTTGGCGGTCGCTTTATGGTGTTCTCCTTCAAGTCTTCAGGGCTGCAGCGCCAATTTCAGGGCAGGTCAGGGCACGTTTACGCGGATCACTTGATTGAGCGTAGCCAGGGTATCGAAATTATCGTTAGGCTATGATTTTTTGAAGGGCTACAGACAGGCTTTCTCACACATTTAAATAAATACACACACATTGACAAAAGGGCACTTTGGGCATCAAGGGGCAAAGGGGCAGGTGCTCAAGCACCTCCCGCCCCCCCTCTGCACGTGCTTGCTCCCCTGACTGCACACACTGGCTACAGACATGCACAGCCTAGCCAGCGACGGGGAACCGAAAGCACACTGTCTAAAAGCGTGATGTCTCATTTCCTGAAAGTAGGCTTTAAAAAGGGAAAGATTTGATATCTACCATTCTATCGTGATATAACATTTAAAGCCCTTGTCATGTAGCTTAGTGGAAGTGACCTTTTTGGTTGGTATATCACTGTTCAGGGTGGAGCCTGCGTGTCTGCACCTGAGTTACCGAGTCGCTTTTTGACAAGGAAATGCTGAGATTGGAGATTCCACACAGACTTAACGCAGTCGATTAGATACATGACAACGTCTTCTCCTAGATCTACAATGTTGAAATTGGAATATTTTTATCCGATTGAGGTGACTATCCCATCTTTGAAGAAAGAAATTGATCTGTCTGGTAAAGAAAGAAAAGTAAGTCTTGACAGCAATGGACACCGGCAATGAAAACTGATAACATTTTATGGAAGTACACTTTATGGAAGTAGACTGCTAACGTTACGTTATAATGTGTAGGCCTAAGAATGCTAAGGCTGCGTTTACACATAGCTGGGTGTTTAGCCGTTTTCCAAATTATATTCGTGCATAGCCTACATCATCGTTTAAAAAAAATCCGTTTACATTAACCCGCATAAATAGCCTACTGTATGCTATCAAAAGCCATACAAGCCAATGAGAAGCCTCATTGTCAACACACCATCGACATCCTAATAGTTTCACGCTACACGGGACAACCACCTCATTTTCGAAGTTCTACCAGACAGGACCCGCGTCTATCATACTTTGACTTGAAATGATAGCTTCGTGAGCCCCCCTACGACAATTGCAATTTGTATTCTGTGTATTATGAATTGGATGTGGACCCTTTTCCCTTACAGAATTAGCCGTACAATGCGACAAAATGGAATTTTACGATTACGCTATGGTCAGAAACTATACGAATTCCCAAATGTAGGCTATACGAAATACAGTTTTAGGCTAATAGTTGGGTACAACGCAGGATTTGTTAACTGTGGCCTGCTTAACCCATAAGAACCCATTGTGACACAGGTGTAACACGCCTTTTAAATGTTCAGGAAAATTCCATGAATAGTTTTATCCTTGAATTTATCCCATTTATCCCGGGGTAACACATTCTGAACATTTTGGTAGGTCATTTGACAGGTCAATAGTTCTCACGGAAAAACATTTTACAAAATCTCTGTGTGCCAGGCTACCGCTAGGGGGAGAGCTAGCTCAATTTAAAAGGACTATTTTTGGTAGTCAAAGGTTAAACTATTACAAAATTTGAAACTGGTAAGTCACAATTGTGAGTGGGTGATGGAACAATGAGGTTGTTAGAATCTTCCCAGACAGCAAAAGTTAACTGGGCCAGACGTGGGCCAAATTTTCCATTGCATTTGGCGCAGATCTGGTAAACGGGTCTGGAACGGAATAGAGCTTTCCAACGGCGCAGTTCCGGAGAGGATTTGGTTTACGGATCATGAACAGATTCTATCCAGCACTGGCCCAGTACAGGTGTTAATGCTATGACATGTGGTACGGTTCTGGCCCAGATCTGTGACTCATATTTTACATCTGGGGCTCATCTGGCCCTGGACTGTTATCCTGTTATTCTATTTTGAAGGGCTCAAATAAATTCCCATACAATTACTGAAAAACAGTATATTTTATTAACATTTCTGAAAGTAATACATACAAAAGTCGTGTTTTTTTCAAAGTCAGTTCTATTGTCCATTTCTTTACACATACTAGCCAAAGCCATACGCCATCTTTTGTATACATTTGACAGACAATAAAGGACAGAACAAACAGTAAAAGTGAACAGGCACAACAGAAAATATGTTTTAACAAAAAATATATTCTATCCACTAGAGATACAGTAGACAGACAAAAAGAAGCACAGGCACAACAGAAAACATGCCCTAACCACGGTAGTAACAATAGGTAAAGTGTACAGTAAGGTATATATTTTTCCTGGTATTTAAATGAAACTGGCACTTAAAAGAAGGCTTGAAATGTGCCTGTGGGGTGATTTTGACAGTGCCTTGAAAAGTGTTAGTACCATGAAAGTAGTAGCTGAGATTGCATGTAAGTGCAGTTTTACAGTGCAAAGACTATCAAAAATAGCATCAGTGGTAGATAAAGTATCAGCTGATATGTGCAAATTTGCATCGTTCATTTCTATGGGTCAGAGGATTTAGAGTCCAGGGGCTGGAGAGGGGAAGAGTTCAACAGCCTGGTGGAAAACGCTGTTAGTGAGTCTGGAGCTACAGGAGCGGAGGCTCCTTCCAGAGGGCAGGAGGTTGAACAACTTGTGTGCAGGGTGACTGGCATAACTCACAATTGTGATTGCTTTCCAGTTGAGGCGGTGGTGTACAGGTCTTTCAGGGAAGAGAGTGGTGCGCCAAGGATCCTCTCAGTTGTGTTCACTTTGCACTGCAGGGCTTTCCTGTTGTTGTCAATGCAGTTCCCGATGAGGCTTGAGATGCTTTCAAGGGTGTCTCTGTAGGCCCTGTGTCTCTGTCTCTGAATGTAAATTTTTTTTTTACATTTTAGGTTATTATTGTTTTAGATTATTTAAAACAATCCCCATCAATCTCTCCGAGACAAAAATAATATTTCAATTAGATGATATGCAGTGAAAGAACAATGCAAGTTACCTTAGCTTTATGCGTCCATTAATTTTGCAGTGGTCCGCGATGGCCTAGATAAACCAAATTCAGTATAAAGTGAGTGGAGGGGCTCTGGGGTTAGACTGGTCGAAAATGTTTACTGCTTAATTAATTATGTGTGTTGGCAAATTTTAACTCTTGTTTACACTGCATGCATGAAAAAGTAATTGAAGAAAACAAAATGACAAGTTGCATTAGCCGCAAAACAGTACCCCAAGTAAAACATTGAAAGTCGTGTACTCACCGAGAGTTGGAACAGCGAAAGCTGGTGCTAGTTTACTGCAACAGGGTAACGTTAGCCCAGTTGAGCAGAGGGTATTGGACAAAACCGAAGGCAGGAGAACATGTAAAGAGGGAGAAAACAAAAATAAGTTTAATAGGGACTATACAAACTGGAGAGAATGTGATATATTTAACTAATGAACCCATTATTGTCCCCATTATGGCTATGCCTTGATATTGTTTAACCAATCGTTGCTGGTAAACCTCACTTTAACTAGCAACATTGGCTAATAAATCGGAAAATTTAACACGTAACATACAAGCAAGGTGAACTAAACTAAAACTACAGTTCTATTACGATCACAAATTCTCTATTTAAGCCTGTGTTATTTATGAAGTTTTAAATATCTGGCGGGTGTGACTATCAGTAACGTTAGCTATTCTCTGACCTTACATATTCTCAGGCTAGTCTCAATATCCGTCAATGTAAAATAACCGTAAAGGCTAGTATTTAACAAGCACTTATTGTAACTTGGTTGGCAAACATGACTAACAGAAAATAAACAAAATTTTTTATGTGTAATGTACTTACCCGGACGAGACCACCACTCGGAGCATAACGTTATGTTGGCAAGTGTTCGTAGTGAAATCAAAGATCTTTCATCAACAGTCTCTGGTGAAATTGCATTGAGTTCGGGCGCCTTCCTTCGTTCTGCAAATCTGTAGTGAGTCCGGTGCGATTCCATCATCATGAATACACGGTGGCTAGTCTATGTAAGTTCGGCGCAATGCTGGTACGGAGTCGCTTATCAAATCTGACTGGTATGTATGTTCGGCGCAATGCTGGTACGGAGGCGCTTATCAAATCTGACTGCTATGCCGATTTGGTGACTTTAAAACGGATCTGGCACAAAGGAAATTGCTGTCTGGGTTGCTACAGATTAGTGTTGTAGTAGGGTACCCGCAGGGTTGCATAGTAACGGATTACATGTAATCTGGATTACGTAATCAGATTACAAAAATCAAGTAACTGTAATCAGCCCAGATTACAATGCAAAAATGTGTAATCAAATTACAGTTACATTGTTGGGGATTACCTGATTACTTTTCATCTTGCAAACAATGCAACTTTTATGACAGCCTAATTATCTATTGTTAGAGGGAGGATAAAGAGGGCTGGGGAAGGGGGAGATTTAGGCCCATGTAGCCGGGTATCTGCAAAACCGAAGATATTTTTCTTCGTTTTCACCTGTCATCCACACGAAAACGCATCAAAAACGAATATTTAAAAAAACTCAAGGCAAAGTGGCAGCTAAAACAACAACATTTCCGGACAGGTACTGGCTCATTAAAATTTATTCTAGACTCTCTATCCGACCACATGAAGACCTCGGGATACTTCGGCTTGGCTTCTCTACTCACTACCACGTAAGTGTAATGTTGTTTGGAACTGTAGAAGAGGTATAAAATAGCGTTTTATAGCGGTGGAAATGATATGCCCGGGTCACTTCCAGGCTAACGAACTTTGGCTCAAAACGGTAAAATATAACTTTCTCAGAACACATCCGAATGACATGATTTTGATGTCAACTCAACGTATACACTCCCAATCATCCGTAAATTGATCTAAAGTGTATTTTACTCCGGATAAATCCTTTAAGCAGTGGGGTCTTGGATCTCTGGCTGATGTATTACAACGATAATCCAGCAATTAAAAAATAAATCAGCAGTCAACTGTGCTTGGACAGCGTCTCTGCCGCCATAGTAAATTAAACAAGCACGGGATTTAATAAAATGTGTAGTTGATTAACAAACTGAGAGCTAAAAATATAGATTTCATGAAATCATTAAGTGAAAAATAAAATAAAAAATCTTTGGTCAATGCTGTGGCAGAATCTAAAAGTAATCCGAAAGTAATCAGATTAATCAGTTTTTGGTAATCCAACTGATTACATAACGAATTACAAAAATTGCCAGGTAATTTGTAATCAGAAATCAATTACATTTCAAAGTAATCTGACCCAACCCTGGGTACCCGAGACCGGTCTTGAGTCCGAGACCATTTTCTGCTTTCTCTGTATCATCTCGGACTTGACCCTTCAAAGACTCAGTCTTGACTCAGTCTCGGACAACGAAGGAGAAGGACTCGTAATTTCAGAGCTAGTCCTCAAGACCATTTTTTTATGTTCACAAAAAAAACAATTAAAATATATAATAATAATAATATTATGTTCTACTGTATTCTCAAAATGATTACATTTTCGAAATATTGTGAAGAAGCCTACTAATCTACACATACCTTTGGCAAATTTGAGTTTGCTCTGCAGCCCCTAACTGTGATTCAAAATCAGGGTGGGTCTAAGGTGTTAATGAGAAAGTAGTGCAGTTTTGAAAAATTGGCAGAAAATGATGCATATGAATTTTATTAATGATAGATAAATGTCACATGAAGAGGTTAAGTAGACCTCCCTCCCTTAAGAGTGCGCCATATTATTCCTGTAAACAATTCCTAGTCTCGCTTAGTCTTTAGATCTAACAGTTGATTATTAATTGGGGTGATATTAAACCATGGTTAAGAAAATTGACTTACAGTCCGTTCCAAATCGCACACTTCTCAAAGTGCACTCCCTTTCATACACTATGAACACTGCGCACTACAGGAAAAGTGTATGAATTTTCAACATGATAGTGTTGTTCCTAATGGAATACTTTTCAGCAGACTTACCAGAAATGACGTTAGTCACGTTGGCCACGTAAGTTCGCATCATCACGCTGCCTGACAAAATATCGTCTGCTATTTAAATTTTGCAGTTGCGACAACTTAACATAATACATAAAACTTTCATCTGTGTGGAGCTGCGATCACCACATCTGTCACAGCACTTTAACGCCATTCTCGGATTTTTGAAAAAACGAGGTGCCCCTCCTCTTCACTACGTAGCGAAAATGGCGTCCAGTGAGTGCGAGAAGTGTCCATCGTTGCACACTCCAGATTTTGACCGGTAGAAGTGCACCATCCGGGTACTTGCAGCGCACTCCATTTTTGCTACTACACAAGTGGAAACACACTACGCCCTCAAACTAAGCATTCGAAGTGCTGAAGTGTGCGATTTGGAACAGACTGTTAGTTTTATGATCTTGGTCTTAACTCGGTCTCTATTCCTGAAAGACTCGGTCTGAACTCGGTCTTGCTTCCTCAAAGACTCTGTCTTGACTCGGTCTCGACTGCATTTGAAAACCGATAGTCTCTGTCTCGACTCGGTCTCGACCCTTTAAAGACTCGGTCTTGACTGTCTCGATATAGGCGGTCTCGCCCTCAACACTACAACAGATGTTCCAACTGTCGTTTAGAATCTTTGTGCAGGTGTTCTTCCTGTTTTAAGTCCCCTTTGCTATGACCGGCAGAGAACTTTTAATAGGAGGAGAATTAGCACTCTCAGACACTTCCGTTTTGGTACTGCAGCGTGGGGGAGCGTGGGGCGAACGCAGAATGAATGGCAGCCTAGGGAGCTGCACCTACATATTCCTACATATCTCTGGATATATTTTTGAATCGACACAAATATGCCGTGCATATGGTGCATATGCCGTATTTACTCACTTGGTTATGAAAAATACAGCTTTTTGAGCAAATATGATGACGTCTCACACACTAAACCAGTCACATGCTAGCAGAGATTAGGTCAAAACTGCCAAACCTGTAAGAAAAGAAAAGGATATGACTCCCAGATTATTACACTTTTGACTTACAACCCCTGCCGATCTCTGGGATACCACAATAATATTTGGACTTTGTTGACGACATGCAAATAAAACATACAATTAAGCAGTCTAGCTCCATAGACGTCAATTGATTTTGCGCTCGCCCGTGATCGCCCCCTTGGTGAACTGCAACCAAAGTCAAAGTGAACAGTTAATAGAGAGTGGTGGGGCTCTCCGTAAACGGGCTCTGTGAATGGTTTGAAGTCCCCCTTGTCATAATACACTATTAAACAGATTAAACTATTTATACTAAAGACTACCATCCACTGCTGTGACTCCTTACTACTACCCTACTAATACCACAGACGACCTTCTATCTCTCGCTCTACCTCTATCTATCTATCTATCTATCTATCTATCTCTCATGTTTTAAGCTCACAATCTGACTGTCTCTCTATCTCTATCTCTATCTATCTGTTCATCCTCATGTCTATCTATCTATCATGCTTTAACCTTAAAATCTGATTCACTTTGTCCATCTCCCTCTTTATCTATCCACCTATCCATCTGTTCATCTATCTATACCCCTACTTCTCTCTCTCTATTTATCTACTGTATCTTTCTTTCAATCTATACCTTTACTTGTCTCTATCAATATACACCCCTCCTTCTCTATGGGCGATGGTGGCGCAGATGGTAGAGGTGCCGTTCGGTAACCGGAGGGTTGCAAGTTCGAGCCCCACTCCATCTGACTACATCGAAGTATCCTTGGGCAAGATACTGAACCCCGATTGCTCCCGGTGGCAGGATGGTACCTTGCATGGCAGCCACTGCCACCGGAGTATGAATGCATGTGTGTGAATGGGTGAATGAGAGGCATACATTGTGAAGCGCTTTGAGTGCTCGTAGGAGTAGAAAAGCGCTATATAAATGCAGTCCATTTACCATCTATCTATCTCTCCTCTCACTATATCACTCCTTCTTTCAATGTATGTACATTTACATTACATTTACATTTATGCATTTAGCAGACGCTTTTATCCAAAGCGACTTACAAAACGAGGATAACAATCAAGCTACATAGCAGAAACCTTAAGGAGCATAGTGCTAGGGGCTTCAGTTCATTTTAGTGCTAGGATAGAAAATGTTCTCTGAATAACTGGGTCTTTAAGAGCTTTTTGAAGGCCTCCAGAGATGGCCCTGTTCTGATTGTTTTTGGTAGGTCATTCCACCAGCGTGGGACGACACATGAGAAGAGTCTGGATTGCCTTGGGCGAGGTGCCGGGACTGCCAGTCGACAGTCATTGGAGGACCGGAGTTGTCGGGGGGTAGCCTGAGCTTTTATGAGAGCGCTTAGATAAAAAGGGGCAGATCCTCTAAGCACTTTGTAAGTCAGCATCAGTGATTTGAATTTGATGCGAGCCGCCAGAGGCAACCAGTGGAGCTCGATTAGCAGAGGGGTGACATGCGTCCTCTTCGGCTGATTGAAGATGAGACGCGCCGCAGCATTTTGGATCATCTGAAGTGGCTTGACGGCACAGGCAGGAAGTCCTG